>SSNR01000013.1:1836362-1895138 GCA_006937965.1 Callopanchax toddi
TTTTTTTTTTTTTTTTTTTTTTTTTTTGGTGGGAGGTTGAAGTCAGGCAAAACTTATAGAATCCATAATTAAAATGAAAGAAGTCAAAAGCAGCTGCACAGAAAGGCACAAACTTTGGGCTTGCAAAACTCACCAAAACCTCAAATCATGGATTGTGCAGTGTTCAAAAAGGGAAAGGAAAAGAAACCACAGATGTCGTCAAAAAAAAGAGGAGGGTTTATCCTTGAGGTTACAGCTTATACGTAAATGAGCGTGGGCTGGAGGGATACATAAAACACTGACCCTCAGCTCTGAATCTCACAACAATCCATCTGCGTTGAAACATAAAAACTTGTACTGTGTCTTGAATGTGACATGCAGTAAACAATAATTTCTTTCATCAGCTGTGACATTAATTCCCACTGAGCATCTCCTGAAATCATCAGCCATGTCTGTGGAGTCCCAGGTTTCTCTCCTCAGCGTAAACACTCCAAATAAACCCATCTTCTCTGGTTTGATGAGCCCCTCCCTTCAGAGATGCTTCTCTCTAAGGAGAGCTATTCATTAGACACACCACCCACATGCGTTTTACCGACCCCTCAACCTCACATTAACAATCTCTACAGGCTGTCTTATGTCTGTTGACTGTGTGTGTGTGTGTGTGTGTGTGTGTGTGTGTGTGTGTGTGTGTGTGTGTGTGTGTGTGTGTGTGTGTGTGTGTGTGTGTGTGTGTGTGTGTGTGTGTGTGTGTGTGTGTGCCTACGCTCAGGTCTGGATATGGTTTAGGAGGGGGTGACGGTTTTCCTCACTACCCAGACCCTGTTTCCACTTTCTCTAGGAAAAGTTTTACCAAACCTCAACAGGATTCAGAGCCAAAAGCTTCTGTGGAGGATTTAGAATGAAGAATAGCTGGACTCAGACATGCTTTTGGAAAAGTTTGAAATATAGGAAAACACTACGTTTGCATTTTGGAGGAGTTTTTTGTGCTATTAGGTTATTTTTGTGCACATAAAGCAATAAGTAAAATAGTACTCTAGACCGTAACTTCTTAATTTCCCTTAATTTAAAAAAAATGCTTCATTGTTAACTGTCCTGCACTATAAATTAAAAATAAACATTTTATTTATGTAGAGATGGTGCTTTGGAATTTTACAGGAAACAAGTGGGATGGAGGTGGACATAACCTGTGAGCCCAGACTGAAAACAACCTGCAGCTAGTTGTTAAAATAATAAAAAGACAGAGAAGTCAGTGATCATGTGGGGTTTCAGACACCTTAATGCTAATCACAGTAATCCTGCAAAGCAATCAGAGTTTTCACTGATTTGATCAAAGTCAAGCTGCTGAAATGATTAATTATCAGTCCAAGTTTGACACATGCTCAGATATCCTTTGAAAAGCGTTGCTCTGTTGCAGGGAGACAGACG
Source organism: Callopanchax toddi (assembly GCA_006937965.1). Lineage (NCBI taxonomy): Eukaryota > Metazoa > Chordata > Actinopteri > Cyprinodontiformes > Nothobranchiidae > Callopanchax > Callopanchax toddi. The sequence goes on from SSNR01000013.1 coordinate 1,837,767, forward strand.
GTCTGGGGAAAAGCTCAGCAGACACTGTGGAACGTTTCCAAAGTGGAATCGAGTGTTTCAGTAAACCACCGGCAGGAAGAAGGTTGTAAAACACCCAAACATTTTGTTTTGTCAGCTCATGGGGCTGGGATGGAGGCCAAACTTTTCTTTTGTGGAATTTTAGAAAAAGAAAAGTTCAAACATTTATATTTACAGAACATGAAACTATAGCTGGTGTTTGGCATCTATAACTGTCTGATGATAACAGATAAATCTACACACTAAAAAATGTGATAATTAAAGTAGATGTAATTAAAAATATGATCAATTTTATAGCATCTCTGATATTTCTGAAACAAATAAAATGCTCACTAAATAGCTGAGTAACTTTTCCTCACAGATTAATGTTTTAAAACGTTAGATCATCTTGCTAGTTTGTTATCATTCTTTACACTAGCCACTAGATGTCCCTCTAGTCTCAGAAAGATTACTCAACTTTTCTTGCAAGGACATGTAAAGAGAACATGTTTAGTATAAATAATTCCAAAATTGTCCAGCAGGATCTGTGGCAGTGAGTATTATTATACAAAACCCATTAAGATGCAAAGGAACTGTGTTTCTTCAACAAATATGTTTTTAAATTCATTAACAGCTGAAGTGTATGAGGATATTTTTATTTGAATATAAATCTCTTACATCTGAAGGATTGTTAACACCTTGTTGTGTTCTAAGTTGTAAATCACGTAACTGACCGATAGATGGCACTGCTGTTCCTTGTATTGCAACTGGTGGAAAAAATAATGGCGATGGAAACCATAGACATATATAAAGGCTATATAAATGTGATATATATGATATCTATGATGGAAACTATGCTGTGAGCTGCATAGATATCTTTAATGGCCTTTATATATGATATGGTGAGCTGCCCATACTTCCTTATATTTCTGAACTTGATGGATTATAACACACTTTTCAAACTTTCAGCAACAGCAGTGTTGTAAATTTTATTGGTAGTTTCATAAACATTTAAGGGACATTTCAGACAAAATCAAGTGACAAATAACTGTTGAGATCAAAGGAGAGACAAAAAAAAGAGATAAATGTAAAAATTTCTGCTCCTTGAGTTTAGACATTGCTGTAGGCTGAGCAATGCGCACAAAAGCAGAAAAATAAAAACAAACTAAACAATTTTTTCTTACATATCTATGAACATTATCATCATGTTTGTCCCTATCAGTTGAAGAGTGAGAGTTTGTCCAAATATGTACGAACCTTACAGGCCACCAGGCCATAGTATGTCTTTAACAGTGAACATCCTCCACCTCTTTGTTGTAGGTGGGTCCAGATCCTTTCTAATTCCTGGCTTTCCATTCCCGCAGAGCTGAACAGATACTTGTAGCAGCAGGTGTTGAAATGGATATGTTTGTCTCCTGAAAACCTGGCACTGTGGACTGGTGTGACACCAGCTTTCTGAGCACAGAGACCCACAAAAACATCAGCAGGGACGGGTAAAAGGATGGCTGCAGACGCCACATACACTTTTCTGACAACATCCTGGGACAGAACGTAAGCAGTTCCATCACAATATTCAGGCAGGAATTTTTTGGGATAGAGTGAAGGGGGCAGGTAGCCAGGACTGTTAGGGTCCCTGTCAGGGGAGTCTTTCTGGAGCACTCTCCCTAGATACAGGTCTTCAGGGTGCCTGTGGAGACCCAGCAAGTAGCTTCCAATGGTAGGGAGGTTGACAAACACAGACTCCTTGGTCAATAGAACACAACGTGCTAGAGGACAAAACGTGATGACCCAGCGAAGAGCCAGGACCGTGCTTTCTCTTGAACCATGGAGGGAAGAATCATCTGCAGCATGGCCCTGGATTATATCTCCATAACGTTCAGATTCTTTAAAGAGGTTTTCTTGAGTTTCTGAAGTCTGAGTTGATCCCAGGAAGAACAGTGTTTTAACTGGGAAGCCTTGGATTAGTGTTTGGTTTGCCCACGTCTTCCTGACTGCATCTCTTTGGGTGATATTAGCAGGAGAGCTGAAGACCAGAGTGAGGAGGAAGAGGTCAGAGTTTCTGCAGGCTTCAGGATTGGCGATACGGTAGGCCTGGGATGTGTTCTCCTTGGCAGCGCTAAGGTCAAGTTTCCTCGCTTTCTCTCTCACACCAACGACCGTACCATCAGTGTAAACCACAGGTGTGGGCTGCAGGACGTACTCCTCAACAAAATCTGCCCCAAACAGTAAGGCATGGAAGAGCACCACATTGAAGAAGAGGAAACACCACTGATGGGTACGCAGCTTGCACAGGAAACACTAAAGTTTTAGAATAAAACAGAAACAGAGAGATAGTAGGTAAGTAGCTGATATAACTTAGTTTAAAATGTATAAGAGTAAACTCAAAACCTGTTCTGTACCTGCATGACAGCTGCTGCAGTTTGAATGTTGTTCACCTGTTTTATAAGCTCCAGGTGATGAGTGGACCTGCTGCAGGCTTTACAACAATAACAGATGACCCACGAGGTTTCCACTTTCATGAAACTCTAGGAGCATGTAACTCTGCACCCTACATTCAAAGTCAGGCCTTCGTTTAGCGGAGTGTACTGTGCATTATGCATACAACTTTAATGACATGTAGTCTCAAAGTAGCTGTATCAAGCCAAAAGGGACTAACCCTTTCAAATGCCTGAACAGAAAAACATACTAGACTGGATGCAAATTGTTTGTTTCAACTTGATCATCATCTTTTTAATTCAACTTACAAAATCTGACATTCATTGTCAGAGTTTTATATTTTGACCTGATGGTAGACAAGTAATATATCCATCCATCCATCCATTTTCTGTAGCCGCTTAATCCTCCACAGAGGGTCGCGGGGCAGCTGGTGCCTATCTCCAGCGGTCAGGGGGCGAGAGGCGGGGGACACCCTGGACAGGTCGCCAGTCTATCGCAGCAAGTAATATATATAGTGCAAACTAATTAAGCCTGAAGAGACATTGTTGGGGAAAGGTCAGATGGGCCAGGGATCCTGTGCTGGCAGTAGATGAAAGGTGTTGATTCAGAATAAACAATTAATTATTCAAATAATACAAATAATGTGCATATGAGGATGCTGGGTCTCAGAAGGTATTTATTTCATATTTTAATCACACAAAGGGACTTTGCAAGAAACAAAGCAATTAATTTGTTGACTAAAACTAAATGCATATGTTTATACAGAATTTTATTATTTACAATGTTAAAAATAACAAAAACAAAGTATAAAATATTCAAAATCTTTATTACAAAGTCGTAGTAAATTTTTCGAAAGAGTCATATTGGGTGAACAATAAATAAGTAAGGAAGGCTTCTCTAAGGGCCAAAAGCAATTAGTAATGTAATCTAAGATCAGCGTCTTCGAGGCTCTGGTGTCAAGAGGCGCTTCCCGCTTTGTCCATCAGGGGGCAGTGATGCTCCATTTGCTGTACTGAAGTTAACGTAAGAAGAAGAACAATTGTTTCCAAACATTGACAGTCATGGCAGCTACCATTCAGAGTTTACTGGAGGAAATCTCCGGAGTTGAAGACCCAATTGAAGAGCTTCAGAGCTTAAAAACCGCTCTGCTGTCTATTCCAGTCAGTGCTCTGAGAGAATCAGTGAGCGGACAGCGTTTCAATGTGATTTTCTCTTTGCTGGATACTAATGAGAGGTTAGTTTGGCTAACTGCATCGTGTTTACATTGTCACCAGACTGCTTTATGATAATAGCTGAGTCACTGAGCAGGTGTGAGTTTTTTCGCCAGCATTTGGCTTTTTAACAAAGGGTTTAAATAACGATAAGCAACTTTAAGGGCTGCATGGTGGCGCAGCTGGTTAGCGCTGTTGCCTCGCAGCAAGGAGGTCGTGGGTTCGCGTCCCGGCTCTGCGGCCTCTCTGCGTGGAGTTTGCATGTTCTCCCCGTGCGTGCGTGGGTTTCCTCCGGGTACTCCGGTTTCCTCCCACAGTCCAAAGACATGACTGTCAGGCTAATTGGGCTGGTAAAATTGTCCTTAGGTGTGAGTGGGTGTGTGGTTGTTTGTCTCGTTCGTCTCTGTGTGGCCCTGCGATGGACTGGCGACCCGTCCGGGGTGTCCCCCGCCTCTCGCCCCTTGACTGCTGGAGATAGGCACCAGCTGCCCCGCGACCCTCTGTGGAGGAATAAGCGGCTACAGAAGATGGATGGATGGATAAGCAACTTTAACGAGCGTTAAAACACTTCAGATGTGAGCTAGCGTGCTAAGTGACTAACAATGCTAACAAAAAAGTCACTGATGTCTAAACAGTCAGATCATATCAATAACTTAATGCGTAACCATATACGTTTATTTGGTCTTGAGGCACAAAAGAGAACATCACTGAATTAAATGTTTCTTTCGTCCATGTTAATAGGAAATTATCTGTTTAGGTTATTATTATTAATTGACTATTTGTTAATTGGCTAGTAGTTTTTGTAGATTCACTTGTAGACTTGGAAAAGGCTTAAATATCACTTAATTTTATTTTCATTTTAGGAATTAGATTATGTGTACAAAAGGGTAGGAGTACAAAAGCCAGACTTATTGTGTTTTTCTTTTTTCTTACTTTTAAAATAACCATATTAATTTAAAAAAATGCTTGAACTAATAAACTTAATTTACCACAGCTGTAACATAAACGTATAGCATGTTTGCAGTTCCTAATGTGAGGTTTATTCACAGAGAGCAGGTTGAGTTGTGTGTGGACGTCCTTGAACGCATCCTGTTGGCCCTCGGTCCTATCAATGTGGCCCAGAACTACAGAGCTGAGCTTCAGAGTGGTTTAACCCATCCTAATGAAACTGTTAAGATACTGGCTTTAACACAGGTAGGGAGTTAATACACACACTAAGCAGAAAACAACCATTAAAACATCAGCTAAATCCTGTGTTTCCTCCTGTCAGATTGGCAGAGTGGTGGAGCATCCAGACGCCGTCACTGAAATCCTCAACAATCATGAACTCTTACGACGGATGATCCTCTGCATTAGAGAGGACAAGATGGCTGTCGCAAAACAGGTGATCGCCGAAGCGCTGACGGGACAAGATTACACTTCATAAATCCACTGTGTATACATTTACTTTCTTTCTCCCTCAGGCGATTCAGTCCCTTTCTAAAATTAGTCATTCCAAGTCTGGATTAGACAAATTATTCCATAGTGACCTCCTGGATGTTGTGAAGGATGTGATGGCCACAAGTGACATCATCAGATACAGAATATATGAGGTATGAAATTAAGACATGCTCTAATTTTATCGCTGAAAATGCAAGAGGAAAAAAATGTTTTGTATTAATTCTTGATGAATGTTATTTATTTCCGCTCTTTGAAAACTGTAAGGTCAATGACATTTTAAAAATTGTGAATCCTTTCCTTTTTCTGGGTCAAATCTTATCAAATAAATGCTGTGGCAACATGTAAAAGTGAGAGATGATTGTTTTCTTTCTGTTTGCAGCTGTTGGTGGAAATCTCATCCGTTTCTCCCATTTCTCTCGGTTACTGTGCCAGCAGTGGCCTCATCTCTCAGCTGCTCAGTGAACTGACCGGAGATGATGTCTTGATTAGGTAGTGTCTTTTTTTCATTATCAATAAATTGCTCGTGTGTTTCCTGTGTGACATCTTTTCATGCATTCCAGACCTCACTTGTTATTTTATTTTTGTTTTTATTCATTTCACCAGGGCCACGGCTATTGAGATGGTGACCAGTCTGGCTCACAGTCAGCATGGACGCCATTATCTAGCTCAGCAAGGAATAATGGATAAGATCTCCAACATGATCAGAGGAGCAGAAACAGATCCATTTTCTTCACTCTACCTTCCTGGTAACTGTTGTTTATAACTTTTCCGATCCATAAACCAAAAACAGTCTTTATTTAATATTAGAAAAAACTTATAAATATGTATATTTACATGTTTTAATATTGGTTAATTTAGTTTAACTGATTGAAGAAATTACTTTAAGAATTGGATTTAAATTGACTAACTCTGGTCTAACTTGTCTAAGTAGAACAAAGTGCCAAAACTAAGAGGAACAAAGAAAGTTGTAATTAGTCCTTTACCGTGTTAATTGCTTTGGTTTTAGGTTTGGTGAAATTCTTTGGGAGTCTGGCCATTATGGACAACCCACAGCAAGTTTGTGAGTCCTACCCGGTCTTCCTGAGCAAAGTGTTTGAGATGGCCCTCGATCCGGACCCGGCAATGATCGGGGTGGCCCTGGATACTTTGGGATTGCTTGGATCTACAGTTGAGGGGAAGCAGGTTCTGCAGAAAACAGGTGGGTTTAGTTCCTTACCTGTGTGTGAATGTTGGTGGTGGTCAGAGGGGCCGATGGTGCAAAATGGTAGTCTCGCTTCTGTCAGACTGCCCCAGGGCAGCTGAGGCTACAGTGTAGTGTATCACCACCAGTGTGTGAATGTGTGTGTGAATGACTGTTTGTGTTGTACAGCGCTTTGGGGAGTGCAGAACCCACAAAAAAGCGCTCTATAAATACAGGCCATTTATAATTTTTACCATTTAACAGAATTAGTACTTTCCTCAAAATTCCACTGTAAGTCATGTATGTGTTTTCTGCCCTTTGATCTAGGTACTATATGTGACAAGTGCCAATTTTATTTGCATTGATGATTACATAATAAAATCTATAATTTAATCATTTTTATTGCATTCTCACCTAAAAAATGATTCGATTATGAAAAATAAAATGTTATTTTTGCATCAGGATTTCAAGTGTTAATATTAGATTTAAAAATAGTCCATTTCTATATATTAAGTGTGTTTTTATATTATCAGGAGAAGACTTCAAAGCTGTGTTTCTGAGGATGAGCCAGCTAGCCAGTTCTGGAGCGACTGAGCTTCGAGTTCGCAGCTTGGATGCCTTATCCAAGCTTCTCACCCTACAGGTATGTGTAACGTTTCAGCATGAGACCTTTAGTTTTGATTTACCAACAAGAGTATGAACATTTTCCCACATTCTTGCAGCCAGAACAGCAAACAGAAGACCTCTTGTCCCTGACGGAGACCTGGTTCCAGCTTTTATCCAACAAGCCAATGGACATGATCCGTAACATCAGCACTCAGCCTTTTCCAGAGCTGCACTGTGGGGCTTTGCGGATCTTCACTGTAAGTGTGTTTTCTCCTTATCATTTATCCATTTGCGACCTGCAAAACTAAATTACTGCTCAAGCGTGTTTTAAATATTACAACAGTGATGATTGTGTGTGTTTCAGGCCATTGCTAGTCAGCCATGGGGTCAGAAGATGATGATTAACAACCCTGGATTCATGGAGTTCATTCTGGATCGTTCAACTGGTCAGACAAAGGAGGCCAAGGATGCCAAGTTTGAACTGGTGGGGTCTCTTGTGGGTTCATCTACAGCTGCAGAAATACTGGGCAGTCAGAATTACATCCGCCTGAAGATTTACCTCAAAGAAGGACCTTACTATGTATCAGCAGTGGCTGCAGTCAGCACAGAAGGAGCCGAGTGATTCACAGTCCGAAACATTAAAAGAACAGGCAGTTTTTGCTTAAGTAATTGGTAAATTCCCGCTTTATATGACGTGATTAACATTCTGCTACAACAAACTCAAACTATGATAAAAGGTGAACAAATGAGGTGACTGAGATCCTCTAATGATTGTATTTTTTAAGTGGCAAAAGTAATTGGATTCCTCACAGATCAAAATGGAACCACATTGTGAAACGATATGTTAGGGATGTTACAAACTATTTAGTAATCCACAAATAATTCATTTTAAAACTCTCAGTGCCTGGGCCTGCATATATTTGTCTTTTTTCTTATAAATAAATCCCTTGCTAAATAATTACAAGTATTTCCAAAGTAAATGTGGAGAAACGTCAGATATAAAACTTCCAAATAAACATACTTCAGCTTTAGGAACATGATTAGGAATCAGGAGTAAAATTTCTAGGACTTTTCATTGCATTAATTGAAAATAAAGGAACAAAAATATCCTCAGAATAGAAAGACACTGGTGTTTGCAAAGAAGTTGTGTTAGTGAAAGGTTATGTTGAGTTTTACAGGTTCAGATGTTGGATCCAGAAGTTCATTCACACAAGGAACAAAAAGCCTGAATGCTTGGATTTATTTAATCTTCTTATTTGCTCTCAAACTGTAATAAAAGCAAATGGGTTTTTATCTTAGATTTGAAATTTCCCTTTAAAATCACTGCAGTGTTCAAGCAAAATAATATACTTCAAACTAGACTGGTGCTGAAATTTTAAACATAAACGGTCACAAAAGCTCAGTTATTTCCAAACACACAGAGTTCATGGTGATGTGACACGATACATTTACGTGGGTTTACCAATTACTTAAGCAATAATTTAAAAGCCACAGAAAATATCTGTTTTTCTTTCGGACACCTACACAAATTCCGTTTTTTCCAGTCTGAACTGGACTTGGATAAACACTCTACCTGTTTTCTTCTGTTCTGTTATACTTTGTTAAAAAGGTTTTTGGGTTTTTGTAATAAATATGTTGAAAAAAAAATTCAGTTCCACATATTGCACTTTTCATGTGTTGCAGAAAGATGATCAAAAATAAGATCCTTGTTCAAAGTGTTTAAAGTTTTTATTATTCTAAGAAAAATTGAGAAAATACACTGTCCTGGGAGTAAAACCTATACGTTAACTTCACCTACACATAGAACTTCATTTGTTTATTGTGCTTTATTTTGATCTATGAAACATTTAACTATGAAAAAAGACCCAACAAAAAAAAAAAAGTTCTTTTATTGACACCGAGCTGATGCCAGAGGTCAAACTTCTCACCAAATTCATGAGCAAAGCAAATTTCTGCACATGAAACCTTTCTGAGCCTGACAGACATTTTATATCCTCTCAACACTGATCATACACAGATTTGGATGAATTTATGAGCTAATGACTACAATTTATTACTATATATGAAGCTTTCCTTCACAATCTCTTTCACTAATGACATCCTACTGGACTTTCCAGCATAAATGTGAAAATGTCTGTAATATATTCATATTCAACATTAATCCTTTACACGTCTCCCTAGGTGGAACATCACAGATGTACTTTTTCTTCACTCCAGCTGAAAAAAAAGCTTCTCTCCCATCAGCACTGACTCATTCCCAAATGTCCATCATGAACTTGAAACTCTTGAACAACCTCACGTCAGCGACTCCTCTGTGAATCATATACCACCTCACCCACGTCTTCTCCAGATGCGTCATCAGATTAAAAAAAAAGATTAGAAAACATCCAGTCAGTTTGATATTTGATTTCCATTTTCTTTTATGTTAGTGCCCTTAGGGGCAGATTTCTAAGCTTTTCAGCAACGTCTTACAAACTTGGTTGTCTAAAGAGAGGTGTCTGCTTTATATTATGACATCAAATATAAGCAAATAGGAAATGATTGTTTATTGTAGATTATTAAACCAAGTGAAGCTGCTGACCTTGTGACTGTTCACCTGCATTCAGTCACTCGTTATTCTGGGTTTCCTTTATGAAACATTAGATGAGCGGAGATTTATTTACAAAAGGCACAAAGTGGAAGAAAATGTTGAATTATGCTTGAATGATGAGTCAATCCTTCCATCACGGTGTATTTCTGTAGTTTTACTGTCATTTTTACATATTTAGCAGAATCCCTGCTGTGATTTTGTAGCTGTTTAGTTTGAATTAGTTAAAATCCCACTGAGCACACTGATGGCTTTTTTAGGGTATAATCTGATCGAGCAGATGAAATGGAAACAGCAGACCACTCCATGTGCTCTATGTGATGCATGTAGTACTTTTATGAAGTAGGTTTTTTAAAGTTGTTTTTTTTTGCGCTGCACAGGTCGACTGAAAAAGGGAAAGGACATTAATGAATAATGCAATTTTACATTTAATGTGTCATAAAACAGAGAACATGACATTTCAGGGAATTTTTTGTCAGGTAAGATAAGACAAGAAAATTCTTAGTTTCACAAAGCGTAACAAAATTAGATCAAACAGTATCTTTAAAATAAAAGTTTTTTTTAATTATTTGTTGTAATATTCAGTATTTTGTTGTCTAAATTCTTGTCTTTATCTGTTCTTTTGCCCAATTTGTTCAAATAGCTGTCACACAAAAATAAATATATTCCATTTAGTAAATGAAATAAAACCGGATGATTCCAATGCACTCCAGGTTAGTCTAATTTGAGCTGATTACTGTCAAAATTAGTAAATTAATTTTTATAAAATCTCTATTTCCAGTGGAAACAAACTGCAATAAATCTTAACTTTGATTTGATCCCCAATCCAGACTAGAGCATGTAAAACAGTTTAGAGAATCGACTTCCTTTAAACAGGAAGAAAACGGACTCAGACTCAGTATGGTGGTCATCTGCCTCAGCCTGATAGGACACTCAAACCAAAAACAAATTCACCAGGTTGGGCTTTTGGAATGACAAAGTAAGAAAAAAAATCATGTTTTGAATATTTCTAATTCTGGATGTAATGCTGAAGAATGGGAGGCCCCATTCCTGTGTGTTGTTTAAATTTAATTCGATTAAATAAAGAAAGAAATAATTTTTAAAGGTGTTTAGTTTTGTGTGTAAGGTAAAGGACATAGTCATAACTACACCTTATAGTAAAACTGGAGGTCTTGATAATATCAGTTTCACTGGCTGTCTGTAAATTCCTGAGCTCATATTAAGACCCTGTTTCTGGATTTTAGGACCCTACATGGACAAGCACCAACAAACATCAGGGCTCTTTTACATCCATACACTCTGAGGTCCAGTGTTCAAACCTACTGGTTGTGCAGCATACAAAGACTAAAGTAGAGCATTTTGCTCTCCATACTCTCCCCCTGAGCCTGAGGATCAGTGACTAGGTGATCATTTTTACCAAGCAGCTCAAAACTCATCTCTTTAAACTGTTTAAACTGATTTTTCTCAGGCTGTTTTTGTTTAATATCACCAAAAAAGTCTATACAATTTTAAGACTATCAATATTAGCTTTTTTTTAAAACAAAATTACACGAGTTTTCATTATATGGATGTCATAAATAGTAACTTCTCAATAGGTGCAATACTCCGAGTCTCCACCAGATGGTGCTAATCTCTCCTGCTCCAGGTTTAAACTCAACAGTTGCGCTCTGAGAACAGAGAGCTGTCATGCTCCCAGATGCAGACCTGTCCTCTCCATCCGCTACATTTCCACCTCAGATGCTGCCAGCTCGATTTCCTGCCTCCAACACATTCCCACCTGCATCTCTTATTCGACCATTTTAATAGTTTGTTAGGCAGTGGTGACTTTCTGCGAAGAGGGAAAACTCCCCTCCGACAATGCGCCTGTATAGGTGAGACACAAGCACAAGGAGGGGAAACTTAAAACAATATTTTACAAGAGCGTTTGTCTTCGGGAGTCCACTCCTGTCTGGCAGATCGCCCTCAGATGCAAATAACCCAGGAAGACGACTCTGTGAAGGACTCCACGCCGAACACCGCAACTCTCCAGTCCGACGGCAGCGCCGGATCTCCGGCCACAATGTGCAGCGAATGCTACGTGAACCAGTCATTTGTGAACGACGATGGGACCGTGAGCGACCACAAACCACGGTAAGAGCAAAGAGACGGAACTTTTAGCCCTGTGGGGGGTTTGTCTTAATGTTTCATGAAGTTAGTTTGTGAATAAAAAGTTTTAGAAAAGAGTTTTTTAATGAAAAATTCAAAATAAGAATGTTTTTTTTCTGTCTATATCTCATCTTGTTCTACTCATTGTTTGCCCAGTTTTCAGAATTTGAATTAATAAATGAAAGCACATCCAAATAAGCAGAAAAGGTCTGTCCTCACTCAGATTCCTAAAGATGCTCCATATGATTGATGAGATCTGAGAGCTGCTGGCTTTGGTTTGGGTTAAATGAATTTCATAAAACCATAGGGAAATATTCTTCATCTATTATGAACTAACTGTGATGAGCCTAATGCTGGATCACAGCAAACAGTGATGAGGAGAGGTTCTGCCTTTTATTTCCCAGTCTGTTTGGTGGATGATGCCCAGGCAGCGTTTCTAGGAGACTGAAAGCATCACCTGTCTTCACACCAAAACATCAGCACTTAGAAGGAGATACAGTTTTAATCTTTTGTATCTAAAGAAGTGTTGAAAGTAATCGATTCACGTCCCTGAAAAGAACAAATCAATACTTCACTTTAATCTTTGGTTTCTAATTTATCTCAAACGATCAGATCCTGTTTTCCAGGGTTGAAGGTTACGTGACAGTGATGTATTTTCCTTTGCATTCAGCTCAAGTTCAGCATCTGCTTGCATTAAAAAAAATACAGTAGCAGGGGGAAAATCATGTGTAGAGAACAATAGTGGGATTTTCTTAATAAAATACCATGAATTGGGGTTAAGTTAAATCAAATTCTTTGCTTTTTTCCCAAAACACATTCAGGCTTCAGCTCATTTAATTAAATGGTCACATGTAGAGCTTAGAAGCTGCATCAGCCTCAGGGTAATGAAGCAGTCTGTATGCATAGTGCTTTTTACAAGACAACACTCAGTTTTATCACTGTGCTTTTATTTCTTTACAATTTTTTACAACTTCCTGTGTGCATTTCTGTAAAAGTTCACCATGTTTCCTTTCTGTCCTTTGTCTTCCTTTCACTGTTACCTTTTCATCCCTTTATTTTTTTACACAGCACTTTGTTTTCAGCCTTCACTTCCCTTCTGCTGCTTTACTTGCCTCCTCTCCCTCCTCCAGCCCTTCTCCAGCACCACTTCAGACCAATAGCAGTCGCAGCAGCGGAGTTGTCTTAGACATCTCTGCTCTGAAGATGGAGCAGATGGAGAGTGAGGTGCCCCCGCTGCCGCCCCGTTTCCGCTTCAGAGACCTGCTCCTCGGAGACCAGAACTTCCAGAATGATGACAGGTAGGTGTCATGTGGCAAAGACGTGAAGAATAACTGGAGGGTGAGAGGTAACGCCATGGTCAGAGAGGTTAGATTAGGAGCTGAAAATTTGTAACATTTTGAAAGGGATGCCAACTCTAGAGGAAACAAATGTGTTACTTTTAAAGGGAACTAATTCAACAAATTATTCCAGCTGTTAATAGTAAAATTGTGTCCTAAGCTGATTAAATCAGCACCTACTTTGAATAATCTTTTCAGTCATCATTTTGGACAACAATGTACTGCCAAAATATTCATATTTAGGTTTTTTCCTCTGATTTTTGCAATTTAAAGTGAATAAATTGAACTGAAATATTAAAAAAACCAGGTAAAATTGTGCTAATGTATTGACATTAACCATCAATTCCTCAGCTTGTTTTGAAATAAAATTTAAAGTGACAGTGCAGAAACGCCTTTAAATCAAAACCAACCTGCTTTAGATGTCCACCCTATTCCCTCTGTTATGTTTAAATGACAAGATGTTCATGTTTGATGCATTTAGCAGCACATTTGATTTGTCACTTCCTCTGGTCAACCTACATTGCTTTTACTTACAGTTTTACTGATTGCTAAATCACTTTTTATGCAACTAACAAAAGCCTCTAATTGACATTCACACCCCCAGATCCACTCAGGTGCTGCTGTTTCCAGTCATTATACAGCAACATGAACATGATTGTGCTCAGAGTTTTTACCTTGTCTGCCTCCTGTGGTTTGAGCAAACAGAAGTACAGTTTGAAGTGTTCTTTATTTCCAGTGTTTTAGATGTTTTTGATTTGACAACTAAAGCAAGAAGTTGAGTTTCTAGGCGACGTCTGTGGCGCTGTCCGTGGTGCTGAAGCTGAGGGAAGCCTGATCTGCTTTTGTGATATCTATCATTGTTTGTTCTTTTAGTTCATGCATTGATTTTCTCAAGGTGCTCCAAAAGAGGAGTGTGTGTGAATGGTTGTATTGTTTGTTTTCCCCCTGATGAATTAGATATCTGTCCCCCCGCCTCTTAGCTCCCCACAACAAAAAACAAGTGGGTGAAGAAAATAAATGAACATTTTAAGTTCTAAATATTTTTAAAGAGCATTATGATGATCATCTGTCATTTTTACAGAATCCCCAAAAGGGTTAAAAAAATAAATTTGACCAAATATATATTTTTCTTTTGATTTCATCTTTATTAAGTAGATGAAAAAAGCTCTCAATTCTGAAATCTTTTTCAAATCATTCCCCCAAATGTTAACAACAACAATAATAATAGAAGTAACAATTAACCTGGCTGTTTGTTTATTAATTTAATTGACCTTTTAATTGAATTCTGTTCTTTCTGGTTGACACAAAAAAAAGCCACCAAACTTCAGTGCTGTTTGTAGCATTTGTCACATTTATTTTACAAATAAATAAAAACAAGCTTTAGCTTTCAGTCCTAGATCACCTTTTACCCAGCTGTCCTTGCAACAACTGATTTCTTCTCAATAAAGCATCCCACGCTTACAGCTCCTATTTAAATGGTTAATATTGTTTTTCTGTTTTTCCCCTGTAATGACCCTGTCTTCAGTCGATAGTGTTAGTGGCCATCACCCAAGCCTGCGTTCAGCAGCTGTCAACAAACCCACAAATGCCACTGGTCACATCATCCATCATTCCAAAGTTCCTTCCCCAAAGGCAGAAGAAACACAGAAATCTATGCGCGAAGTACCAACTAAATATCAACCATAATTAGTGTTTTGCATTGCCTCCCTCTGTCTGCAGTTTGAGTTTTCACATTTTTTCTCGTTCTAAGTGCTTTCATTGTTCGTCTTCAAAGGGGGAAGCCTTTCTGAGCTAAATATAGAGATAAAAAATGTCACGTATCTCACAGGCAGAAGTCTAAGCATGATGAAAAGTGCTCACATGGATCTCAAAAAGCCAAGCTGAGTGGATAGACCTGCGTGGGCGGAAACAGGTTCAAGTGGAGTGGCCTCTTCCGGTATTTTCAAAAGCACTGACTCATGAAAGAGGTCATCTATAAATTAGTGCTTCAGACTTTTCACGTTCAAAGTACAAAAACAGTGAGAGATTCAGATGAGAGACAGGTGACAGAGGAGCATTCAGCTTTCCTCTCTGCTTTTGGTTTTGATCAAATCTTTCATTTCATTTGAGAAACATTATTCTTCCTTATTAAGGAATTTAATGCCATCTAACAGAAATCAGAGTTTCCATCATACCTGAAGAATGTTACTGTGAATGTTTACATCTTCATCAGGTGCTGCAGTCTGCTGGAGAGGTCCATGTTGCAGCAGCATCAGTTTGGATCATTCCTCTAGTTGCTGTGGCAACAGGCCCGCACACGAGAGAGAGAGAAAAAAAAGATTGTATACATCTCTAAAAATATTCACATTCCTCACGACAAAATGATCAGTCGAGCTGGCGTAGGTTTGTTTTCTACGTTCTGATTGGGTTTTCATAAAAAGTTTAAAATAAAGCATCTTCCGACCGACACACAGAGGTTTCTCAGAGCTTCGGAGGAGCTTTACAGAATTAGAACTTGCTGCACTTTGCAGCTTCAGGTGTTTGTGCACAATGGATCCAGAATGCATCATCCACACCTGGGTCAGTCCGTCTGTGGGCACCTGGAGGTCGGACGCTTTTGGCAGTGACGCAGGGCAGAGGTATGTCAGCAGTTCTCTTCTGTCAAAGGCTTTATTATCTCTGCCAAAAGGTGAAAGCTGTGTGACGTTTCTGCCTGTTTTTGTTTGTTTGTTTGTTTTTGTTAATATCTCCATGAACCACTGATGGAGTTTTACTAACCTCTCAGAAAAACGTTATATAGTGTGAATCTAAAGAAATAGAAACATAATAAATTGTTTAAATATGTCTCTACAAAATATTATTTAAACATTACTCATTTAACTCTTTTTTTTATTATTATAGTTTGTTTTTTGTCATGAGAATGTGTTAAAAAAGACCCAAATGCAGACCAAGGAGGTAGAAAACTGATTTGAAAGGCGACCATGGCTCAGTGGCAGAGAGATCGCCTCCCATGTGGGAGAGGGGTTCAAACCAAAGCATCCTTGGGCAAGATACTGATCCTCCGGCTGCCTCCTGGGAGCTTCCAAAAGTGGCTGCCCTCTGCTCCCTCAGGGATGGGTCAAATGCAGAGAACAAATGCCACTACGTTGTACTGAGGTTTATGTGCAAGTGGCCACAAATTCCCCTTTCCTTTCCCTTGAAACTAAATTATTACATGAAAATAAATAGCTGAAATGGCAGCAAGAAACATGAAAACAACAACAACAAAAAAACCAATAAGACAACAAGAAAATCACTGGGAAAGCACCAGTACAAGGAAACTAGAAGGTTCTTGAGAAAAACTAAGGACTATTTACTGTGGAGACGATTACTAAGTGGAGACAGCAGCAGCAGATAAAAAGAAGACGTCACCCAGTATGTCATTTTCTACCTCTATCTTTTATTGTGTTATCTTTAGTGGAGAAATTACGTTTTGCTGACCAGATTCTTGACTTGTAGTAAGTAAAATAACTTTTTGAAATATCAGTTGAGCCTAAATTTTTAAAATAACTTTTATCTAACAATTGTACAAACAAAATCAAGGTGCATATTGTATAGAATAAAGACATAAAAGCACAGATTCAACAACATTTGCATAGAACAGCTTGAGTTTATAGTAAGGTACTTTTTAGTTTTTGGTTTGAGACATGGGCTGTATGGTGATGGTTGCTTTGCAGCAAGACGGTCCTGGGTTGGGTATTCCATTTCAAGATGCTCATCACAGCCAGTCAACCTTAAAAAACACAAAAATAGTTCCAACTTAGGCAGTTGTATTGATTTTAAGATCAAATCTGGTGCGTTAGTAGCTGAGAGTCATCCTCTACAGTGCTTTCAGATTGCATGAGATCTTGCATAACAATATTTTGAAGACCTGACCAAAACTTCTATGACGTTATCAGTTCTTAACATGAAATTATTTTAGTTGAAAACAATGACATGAAAGGTTGTGGGTGATATTCATTCCTTCAAGAATTGCTATGTCTTTAATTTTAATGGGGGTGAACTGATCTGATGAAGCTGCTGGGTCATGACACCATGAAGCTATGATGTTGTCTATTTTCATTCCTCAGAATGGACAAATTGTCAGGGTAATTGTAGGTCTGGCTGAGGAGCAAAGGCCGTGCTCTTCTTCTGACCTGTTTGATTAGCCTCGTTCAAGAAGAGCTGCAGTACAGCATGAATGACTGCTATTTGTTTTTATGAGTTATCAAACTGTAAGGAAAAAGGTTTTATTAATAATAAGTCTGTTGAGTTATGAGAGTGTTTGCGGCTTGTTGTTATGGATTAATGACATTGTCTTAATTTAATTATGTTATTTTTGGTTTTTATGCAGACAACCTAATTGGACATTTGCCTCATACAGCGTTTTTAAATGTATTGGTATTAGTTTAGACTCATAAATGAAAGGAAAATCCACTCTGTCGTATGTGTGTTAGAACTTTTTGCATTCATGATGCCTCTTGTGTTAAACTGACCTTAACTGTGTGTCCAAAATTTGCTCATCTACAGTTAATGGTTTTAAAAGATCTACAACATGACTGATGTCACACCACTTAAACCTGTAATAGGACAGCAGCTAGTTAAGGGTCATTACATGCACCATTATGTACACGTGCTCATGAGTGAGAGGAGACAGACAGACAGACAGAGACAAAGGGATCAGTCTGTAGGACTCTCAGAATGAGACACCCAGCTCTGTTGAAGTGTTAGAGAGCTCATCACAGGCCAGATGTTACAGCTGCTTTCAGATCTCATTGCAGGGATGTTCTCTTCCTGTCATCTCATCACTGTGGGGGTTTCTGCACCTTTAAGTAGAGTTTGAAAGTTCTGGAACTTATTTCTACTCTTAGCTTTTCACTTTATATGTGCTCTCCCCTCACCTGGACCTTCTTCTTATAAGAAGCTCTTGAAGATTTTTCTTTAACAGATTCATCCTGTACAAGAGGGATTGGCTTTGTTTACGACTTTCCTTATTCTTCCCCTTTGTGTCGTACATTGTCCGACAAAAATTAACAAATTGTTTTTAAATGTTAATGTCAATCAATATTTGAGATGATTATAACTAATACGCAGTAAGGTTCATTTGCAGTTATGTAATAAAATAATTAGCCATTTATCATATTTTCTTTGTCTCTCAGTCTGAATCTCTAACAGCTGTTCTTACTTCAAGTTGCCTGGCCCACAGTTTTCCTCTCAATTACAGCCTCTTAATTGGGAAGAGAACAAGCGTCAGATTATTACCTAAGTCTCCTCAGGCAAATGATTTGAAAAACATCAAATGAATATTCATGTGGGTTTGAGGAACATCTGTGCGTCCTCTGCCTGCTTGATTTCTGTGACAGCTGCTCTCCCTCTTTTCCTTGTTAGGGTGCAGGTTGAGTTTTATGTGAATGAAAATACTTTCAAGGAGCGTCTGAAGCTCTTCTTCATCAAAAACCAAAGATCAAGTAAGTGGATGGTGCAGCTTGTTAGTAAAAGAATGACTAAATTAAAGCAAAGTTTTTCCTAATGAGATTTAGTTTGTTGACATTTTATTTGCACTCAGTTTTGACATTGATGTAATCGGATCCCTCGATTGTCCTCAGGTCTACGGATTCGTGTGTTCAACTTCTGCCTGAAGCTGCTCACCTGTCTGCTGTACATCATCAGAGTGATGACAGACAGACCTGGTCAGGGCGCCGGTGGCAGCCACGCCGCTGCTCAACAAAGCGCTCAGAACGGGAACAACAAATGGTTTGTAGACACAAATAAAGGTGGAAAAGTGCTGAGTTGAGTGCATCATCACACAGACATGTCTCACTGTAAACACAGAGGCAACAAAAGAAGAATAATAGCAATGGCAGGCTGATGAACTGGAGGAGGTGAGGTACTTTATGTTGAACAGGTCAACAGGCTGGTCTGTTGGTGAAAAGACTCTTTGTACATTTCAGCTACAGCAGTCATTAGTATCTACTAACAGAAAGCCTGTAAACAGGCACTTCTAACAAAAACATGTAATGAAACAGAATAAAATATAAAGTTATCTCTTTTTGTTCACTTATCCAAAGCTGGGTAGTTCAGGTTCAAGCAGAAACCCATTCATTCCTGACCCTTACTGGTCTTGGTGGATCAGATCCCAGTCCAGAAGAGGAAATGGAGTTCCCTCCAGTGCACGTGTGTCTGCTCCTCCCTGAAAAACACCTAAATGAGTTGGGCAGTATTCAACATTTAGGACTCTTTATTTCTTACATCGGTAGTCATCCTAAACCACAGAGAATAAAGAAAAAGCATTAGAGAAACTACGTATATCAACAAAGTAAAAGGTACCATTTTTAAATACTCTGATGAGTATAAATACTTACTAAAAAGTTATTGAGTAGTTTGTTAAACTTTTAAAGCCTTATTAACTATTAATAAACCTGCTATAAGATATTGTTCATGCACTGACACAAGCTCAGTATTTGACAAACTCAAGTTCTGTACTTTTATTTAATTTGATTATATATTTATTTTGTTTACTTATTGCTAAATGCTCACCTTACTTTATTTAGGTTGTTTTACATATTACTGTGTTCATTTACTTTAAAAAGAAGCCTCAGTGTAAAGTGTAAACCACGTGACCTTCTATTAATAACTATTTGAATGGAGAGTTCTAATAAATGATGGCTCACTATTTGGCTAGAAACAGCCCTTTTTTGGTTATTTTTATCTAATTTTTTACAGCTGCTTATTAATTGGTTAACAAGGTGTTTATATGTAATCAAATACCTATTAACGAGGCAATTGTATAGCATTTATAAGGAGATCAATATTGTAAAGTGGTACCAAATAAAATAACAATACTTTGTAAAAAACAAAGCACTTACATAACTTAATAGATAACGGGGTGTGTAATATTACACTTTGAGATGTTTGTAGATGGTTGTGGAGGGAAGTAATAAAAAATGTGATGTTCACATTTAGATTTAGATTAATTACAGATGAAAAGCCTGCAGAGTTTAGTCCCTGAACCACCTCAGCAGACTCATTGAATTGATAATAAAATGGGGTTTTTTTCATGCACATCCTGTATTTAGTGTGGTATTTTTCGTCTTGTATTTAGAAAGGTAGTGGATTGACCTTTTAAAAAAAAAACAGATCTTTGTGTATATGCATTAACTTTTCCCCCTCTTTCTTTTGTTTTGGCTTTGCACGATAACGTTGCAGCGTCGACTGCCTGCTGAATGGATCAGTGCAGGACAGAGAAATTAGCTGGTGAGCAGCAGGAGATGTGATCACAGAGAATAGATTTGAATTGTTACATTGCTTAGCACCAAATTTAATGGATGTGCTCAGCTTTTTGATGCCGTGTTTATCTCGACTTAAATGAAAAACAATGTCTTTCTGATGTGAGACTTTTTTACGTGAACACAGATGTTGCTTTTGTGTGTTTTGCTGTTAGGGAGTTGATCTTCTGGGTGGATAGGAAGGTTCCAGTGTGGGCCATTCAAGTGAGTCACAGCAAAATAAAGAAAAGTCATAATTAAAGGGATAAAGAGAGTTTTGAGGATTTAGATGTTAAACATTGTCAGATTTACTCCATTTCTTTATTGTGTACAGGTGATTGTGGCCATCATAAGCTTTCTGGAGACAATGCTACTGATGTATCTGAGCTACAAGGTGAGTCACAGAAACAAGACGCTGGATTCCATCATGATTAATGCATTCTGCACAACTAACCGAGTGTGAGGCTGACAATCCATAAGCGGCGTGATTAGCTCAAGTTATTTGTCACAGCAGCATTAAAGATCGATGGTAATTACAGGATCTGGTTGAGGTGAGGAAAAAAGTGGTTTCTGAAGTTGACATATTACAACAACAAAAAAAGAATCAGTTCTGTGACTCACAATCTATTGCGTGTTTCCAGATAAGACTCTGAAAATGTTTTACTTGTTTTTTCTTTCAGGGGAACATTTGGGAGCAGATTTTTCAGGTGTCTTTTCTTCTGGAGATGATCAACACTGTTCCCTTCATCATAACAGTAAGTTCCTGTTTGGAATATATACTCACCGGCCACTTTATTGGGTACATTTAGCTAGAACCGGGTTGGCCCCTCTTTAGCTTTCAGACCTGCTTTTTTTCTTCGCTGCATATAGACCCAACAAGGAAACATTCCTCAGAGATTTTGTCATAAAGGGATGAATTCCATGATTTCATGTTGTTAACACTAAATTCTGACCCGACCATCTGAATGTTGCAGCTGAAATCCAAACTCTAATATCTAGTTCTGGAGAGTCTGTATGCACTGTAGCCTCAGTTTAATGTTCTTAGCTGACAGGAGCAGCACGTGGTGTGATCTTCTGCTGCTGTAGTCCATCTGCTTCATGGTGTGGTTCAGAGATGGTGTTCTGCAGACCTTGGTTGGTACAAGTGGCTATTTGAGCTACTGCTGCCTTTCTGCCACCCAGTCTGATTTTCCTCTGACAGCTACACAACTGCCACTCACTGGATAGTTTCTCTTTTGGGGGCCATTCTCTGTAAACCCTAGGTGGTTGTGGGTGAAAATCCCAGTAGCTCATCAGTTTTTAAAATACTTAGATCTGCCTGACTCGTACCAGCAACCATACATTCAAAGTCACCTAAATCCCACACTCTAAGAATAAAACTTTGGATTTAATTGATAAAGTTAAGGCAATCTTTTCCACAAAACTTGGTTAATTAAATGTAAAACAATAAGGTTGTGTTATATGCATCTGCAATGGTCACATATATCAGAAGTGAAATTGTTAATTAAAGGCAACAGCCTTTGTGCAGTTGTCACTATTTAACACCATTAATTAGGATGTACTCACACTCTGTTCATTTTATTAACAGTATCACTTTGGGTTTAATTGA
Organism: Callopanchax toddi; assembly: GCA_006937965.1. NCBI lineage: Eukaryota > Metazoa > Chordata > Actinopteri > Cyprinodontiformes > Nothobranchiidae > Callopanchax > Callopanchax toddi. The sequence goes on from SSNR01000013.1 coordinate 1,859,577, forward strand.
CAATTTGAATTTGAATTTAATGGCGCCATTTAATGTGCTTTGGATCTAATTAATGCAGCTTACTCTATTTAAATTTGTAAATTAATTTAATAGAACACAAGTTTGGTCAGAAACCCTGACTTTATTAAAACTTTCAGGCAAACTCCACAAACTGACAACAAATGCATATTTTTAAAAGTTAGTCATTTACCAATCATTTTTCTTAAAGTCACAACTGCATTCATTTGACAATATCTTTAGTTTTATTGAAATATTTTAAATGATCACATTCTTTGATTTTTTTTTTTTTACACAGTTTGTAAACGATATTGCATCAGGTTTAGCCAAACAAAAATATTAAAGTACATGTCATAAACAATACAACATGAACACAATATCTGACCCCTCAGGTTAACATTCTGTGCAATTGTTGTCTAGTTATCAAAACAAAATACTTAAAAAGAATACAAGTGACTTGTGCTGTGCTACACTTGGCTCTTAACATTAAACCAGGTTTTAAAAAGTTCACAGCAACAGCGAAGGAGGGGAAACGGCACTATGGTTCAAATCCTTCAGAGCCTTTGATTCTAAACCAAAATATATTTAAGTGTAGGAACACAACCAAGATCATGAACATCACGTCTAACATTGATTTATTTATGAAACGAATTGTGGTTCCAACATTTTTCACATTCACATGAGTCAAGTAATGCAGATTTCTTAGGTGACAGTGAAAATATCACGTCATCCTGTACACAGCTGTTTTAAATGACTTCAGTGGCATTTTATGTCCATTTTTCAAAGAAACTATTTTTCCCCAAGCCAAAACCGAAGTCCAAAGTTAGGAGCAGTTCATTGTCCTCTATAGTTGACCGCAGGTTGTTTCACTCAAGCAGTTTGTTTTTCAGAACCTGCACCTTCATAAACACAGGAGGTTGTTTCCATCCAGCTCCATAAAAGCCTTCTGAAGAAATTCAAACGTGTATTTCAGGTGCTTTGGGTAGCTCAGACAGTAGATCAGTCCAGTCAGGAGGGTGCACCCCGTTGCCTCATCAGCACATCCTTCTATGATGTCACCAATGTCCTCAGAGGAATCTGCATAGACTCCCAAAGTCAGCTGCTCCGTTTCTCTGCTCACATCAAGATCCAGATCCTTAAAATGTAAAAAATAAATAAATAAATAAAGATACAAATAATAAAAATAAAGAAAATGTTTTAAAATTGCATACATATGAACAAATAAGTCTACATTCTATTTCCTTTCTCAAATAAAAAGATCATTTATATTAACTTACCAAGAATTCCTTGAACAGGTCATCTGGCTTCGACACAGCTTTTAAAATGCATCAGTGATTCTGGTATTCTGGTGAAGATAAGAACTCATCAATGGGACAGGTTTATGATTTTTGTTCTTTTCAACTTCTCCACACAACAAAGTCAAGAACATCGACAGATCATCCAGATGAATGATTTAGCAATATGTTTGATAACTCAAAGTGACATGCAGTAAGGAAAATATCTAGCTGTCCTGCCTGTATACTGCTTTAAAATGCTCACAAAGCAGCAGATAAGTTATAAAGGTGAAGACTGCATCAGTCCACATATTTCTAACCCTAATATACACTGACCAAATTTACTCTTTTTGTCGTTCTTAAAATGTTGTACTTACCAAGTTGATTCATTGATGGTGATGATTCAATCCATGCTCCTGAACCAAGTCATGGTTTAAAATTGTGGAAGATCAAACTCCCACACTGAGCATGTGCAAACTCAGGAGGACGGAGAGCCATTTAGGACAATATTCTTCACATTAAAGGATTGTTCATTTTAAATGAACTGTTTACTTTGGATTTAATTAACTGCATTTTGTTGTACTGAAACCTTGTGTTGTTAATTAAATTTAAAGTAATACCATTAAGTTTAGAGTCAAAATTGATTAAGTTAAGTAGTTCTAACATAAAATGTTTACATAATACTAACACCTCAGTGTTTCATTTCTTAGAGTGCATGTCTTCTCCATTTTGACCAGTTTGAACTTCATCGAGTCATCTAGATGCCTAAATGCACTGAATTGCTTTCGTGTGATCGATCCTAATAAAGTGGCCAGTGTAGGTATATTTGTCGTACGTATACACAATTTCAAGGTGAAATGCATATTCATTAATATTACATCACATTTATCTTAAAATAATACAATACTTTTTGCACAACTAAAAGCATGTTAAACGTTACCCTGCAAACATCAGTGTGTTAGACGTGAAAGAAATATGATAGAAGTCTCAGAACATCAAAGCTTATTACCTTGGAGAAATGGAGGCCTGCTCTGTAATGTGAGCAGGTATTTGTGCATCATTTACCTGATGAGGATGAGATGTTGGCAGAGCCAGGAAGGCACCATGGCAACTAGGATTCCTGATGAGATTAATGCACATTGGCCACATAACACAAACTATTCAGAAATGCTTTGACTATCCTGGATGGTTCAAAGCATTCACTTTGGCTTCAAATTCCCCAAGTCACAATTTAGTTATGCAACTCTTATATAATATAACTAATACATCCTGGAAAACCTAAGTGTGATTGATGTATTTCCCATGTTGTAACCTAAAATACTTAAAATAGTCAGTATATTATTCTACGATCTTGATGTATATATAAAGGAGACCTTCAGAGGTTTTAGTGAGAGCTGTTGTTAACATACATACATGCTGATATGCTTTGCAAGCATGGCAGCAATTAAAATCACTGAAAGCAACATTTGTAATAAGAAAACTCTTTAAACAAAATGTTCTCTCATATGAACCATTTTAATAGATTTTGCCTTATTTTTCAGATTTTCTGGCCCTCGATAAGAAACATCTTCATCCCTGTTTTTCTCAACTGCTGGCTGGCTAAGTGTGCTTTGGAGAATATGATTGTGAGTGGAAGCCATAAACGTAATTGTGTCTGTTAATGAACTGTTTTCAATCATGATTTTATTACCTCTGTTCAGGAAAGTCTTTCAGCATCTCTGGGTTTTGTAGATCTTCGTGCTGGTTTGTGTGCAATAATAAATTATTTGCAGTTGACATTTTATAGCAGCAGAATGCACCATCTTTTTCAGAATGATGTCCACAGAGCAATCCAGAGGACAAACTCGGCCATGTTCAACCAGGTCCTCATTCTGATCTGCACCCTGCTCTGCCTCGTCTTCACCGGGTGAGGCTGCTTCTGCAAAGTCCTCTGAATTTTCATAAAACCAAACTTCAGAATGGATTGTTGTATAAACTGAATTTGTTTGAGAATACTTCTAAGATTTTTTTCCTAAATGTTAAATTTTTACTGATTAATTTCCAAGCTGCTTTTAGAAAACGGATCTAAATATCTCATTTCTTTGACACAGGACCTGTGGGATTCAACACCTGGAGCGAGCAGGTAAAAACCTCTCCCTCTTCAACTCCTTCTACTTCTGCATCGTCACCTTCTCCACCGTGGGCTTTGGAGACGTGACCCCCCGCATATGGCCCTCTCAGCTGCTGGTAGTCATCATGATCTGTGTGGCTCTGGTGGTTCTTCCTCTCCAGGTAGAAATAAATCATCTCTGCTATCTTTTCCATCTTCTGTGAGTTTTTTGTTCAACTTTTCTTATTATGTGGCAGTTTGAGGAGCTGATCTACTTGTGGATGGAGAGACAGAAGTCTGGAGGGAACTACAGCCGCCACAGAGCTCAGACAGAGAAGCATGTAGTTCTGTGTGTCAGTGCACTCAAAATAGACTTGCTGATGGATTTTCTCAATGAGTTCTACGCACATCCCAGACTGCAGGTACCAAACAACACCCGTGTGTAATTAAATCACACATTCTGCTGCAGATTCTGATGTGTTTGTTGTCTGGTCTTTGAGGATTACTATGTGGTGATCCTGTGCCCCAGTGAGATGGACCTTCAGGTGCGGAGGGTGCTGCAGATTCCTCTGTGGTCTCAAAGAGTCATCTATCTGCAAGGGTCTGTGCTCAAAGACCAAGATCTGCTGAGAGCAAAGTAAGTGAAACTTAAAAGCACTGTTTTTGTACCTTAGAACGCAAAAAATGTGCCTTTTACCCTTTAACTAGCAGACCAGCAGAAACAAATTATGCACCACACGGAACCTGTACATTTTCTAGGTTTTCTGTGTCTATAAGGAGCAGGAATATGGGGTGAGAGCACAGCTTCTGTTCAAGTAAGATTCTGCATAATGTGTGACCACCAAAGAAATCCGTTGGTCCAGGATGAGGAAACAATGTGATGAAAACAGTATTTTTGTTTTGCTTTTTGTTAACTGGGTGGATGACAACTGCTACCCTAAATTTTGTCTTTAAAAACTGTGTTCCCTGGATTATCTGCTGAGAATCAATCTAAGTGTCATTTTAATTACAAATCTGTTCAGTTTTGTGCAGCAGATTTTCTGTGGGGATGTCTGATCCAGCTCCCAGTCTGACCAGCTCATTCAATTTCACAGTTCTTACCTGAGAGGCTCTAAACAAAAGAGCAAGACGATGCACAAAAAACACATTTTGTATAATAAATTATTATAAATGTCACATAAATATTCTATCAGTCCTTTTTTTAAGCAAATAAGCATGCTTATATATGAAGATACCATTGTAATTAAAGTTATACTCGTCTTTGGAATTACCTGGTAATTTGACTTCTCTTCTTAAGGAATGAATCTTGTGTTTATTTTCTGGAAATTATAACAAAGTTATACCAGTTACTTGGAGTTGCAGTGACATCACATTTCAAAATAAAGGCCATGATGAAAGCAGGTTATGTAACTACACTGTATATGTTGATCAGGGCTTTATTAGAGCAATTAGAAATAAAGGACTGGGTCTGCGGCGGCTTACATCCATCATCTGGCACCGTTTCTAATCCTCCCACACTTGTTTTGCATTCTCCACTCCTCTGGCTGTGTTAATCAGATGCAAAAACAGTTCCACAGTCTCAGAACATTTGATTTCCAGAATGTTTCAGGTTGTTTGTGTGTCTGATGAGATGCAATCAAAGCTTAACAGAATATTGGTTTAAATAACGGTTCTCTTGTACTGTTCAGTACTGTTGACTATTTTGTGTCATGATGTATTTTTTGTTACCTGCTAGTGTGATTTTTGTCTGTAATAAGTGTTTTATTTGACAGAATGGATGACGCCGAGGCTTGTTTCATTCTGAGCAGCCGTAACGAGGTGGATCGCATGGCAGCGGTAAGATGAAGAATGATTGATATTGACAGGCATTTAGTTTAGAGCTCATAGGAAGAAAATGTGAATTGTGTTGCTGTTTTTTTTCCCTTTCTTCAGGATCATCAGACCATCCTGAGAGCCTGGGCGGTGAAAGACTTTGCTCCAAACTGTCCTCTTTATGTCCAGATACTCAAACCGGAAAATAAATTCCATGTTAAATTTGCAGGTGGGACTTTTTAAATCATCTCACAACTTTTTGACCGTATTTATAATTTTATTTATATATATATATATATATATATATATATATATATATATATATATATATATATATATATATATATATATATATATATATATATATTTATCTTTGTTTGTCATTTCCAGATCAGGTTGTGTGTGAGGAGGAATTCAAGTATGCCATGTTGGCTCTGAATTGTGTGTGTCCTGCCACTTCCACCTTGGTCACGCTCCTTGTGCACACCTCCCGTGGACGGTCAGTGGTCTTAGATAAGAGCTCCTACGAGGCTTTTTGAGTTCTCCCCTAATGTGACTGCAAAGTTCAAATGTCTTCACATGTTCATGTCAGCTGATGCTTAAAAGGAAACCAAGGAGCTGGCAGAAAGAGCGGAGAAGAAAGCCAAAGTGCAGACAAACGTCTTGATTTATTGTGGAGCTCGGCAGGAAGTAGAGGGAGCTCAACAAAAAGGAGAACATGCGGCACGCAAAATTGATTTTTATTTCTCTCTTTTTTTTTTTTTTTACAGCATGCATTTTTTTTTTGTAAAACAGTTTGAAAAGCCCTGTGGTGGCAAATGATTTTCCACAGTGTGCAAACAAACATCTGATGTCATCGGCCGAGGCAGTCAACCACCCACACTGGGAGGTGGGGGGGGGGGGGGGGGGCAAGCAGGGAGTTTCTATACTGCATATCTATCTATCTATCTATCTATCTATCTATCTATCTATCTATCTATCTATCTATCTATCTATCTATCTATCTATCTATCTATCTATCTATCTATCTATCTATCTATCTATCTATCTATATCTATATATACATCCCTCTAGGTTAGTCATAGAGGGAAATCCATCCATATAAATATTTATTAATAAATATACAAATTGCATTTTTGGTGTTTTTCAGGGGATCTTATTTAATTATTATCAAAAAATCATTACAAAACACATTAAAGTCAGGTCGACTGGCAAAGACAGATCAATCTGTTTTCACCGAGGGACCACAGGAGTCCTAAACAATCACTAACAGATGTATAGCTTAGTGTAAAAGCTACAAAACTACATGTGTGTATTTAAAGACATTTGCCTTGTTGAATCAGTTTCCTCTGAACCATTGCAGAGAAGGACAGCAGTCTCCAGAGCAGTGGCAGAGGATGTATGGATGTTGCTCCGGCAACGAGGTCTACCACATTCGACTGTGTGACAGCAAGTTCTTTGGAGAGTACAACGGCAAAAGCTTTACGTACGCCTCCTTTCATGCTCACAAGAAGTGAGTTGACATGTAAGCTAAATCATCTCCCTCAGACGCTGACAAGATGAGCGTTTACTGATTTTTAAAAAATGTTCTGTTTATTCAGATTGAGATCAGGGGATTTGTGTTGTTTGCAAAAGGAATTGTAAACTTTTTTTGGGGGGGAGAGGAAGGATAATTATTTATCTGACAGGAGTTTTAGTGAATAATGAATTATAAAACGTTCTGCAGCAACATTTATGCACCTGTCAGAACAAAGGTTTCCAAGCAGATTGCTGCCTTCAGCATCACATCACCTCAGGCTGATTTTCCACTCCTTTTAGATGTTTCCTGTTTTTCTGTTTTCAGCACTTTCCACTCATAACAGTTTTTCACTTCACTTGTCAGTGGCTGTCTCAGATGCTTTATGCTAACAGCTGCTTTGCGTTCTCCAGGTATGGCGTGTGTCTCATCGGTATAAAGCGGGAAGACAACAAGAGCATCCTGCTGAACCCTGGTCCGCACCACATCATGGCTGCTGCAGACACCTGCTACTACATCAACATCACCAAAGAGGAGAACTCAGCCTTCATCTTCAACCAGGAGGAACGGAAGGGCCGTCCTGTAGGAGGACTTTATGACGGGCCTTCACAGCTTCCTGTGCACAGCATCATCGCCAGCATGGGTGAGGGGAACGGAACACTTTTAACTCAAAGATTGCACATTTTGTATCTAATTTATTACAAAATGAACATGTTTACAGGAACTGTTGCTATGGATCTTCAGAATTCAAGTCCGCCCAACATGTCGGGGGGAAAACTCATCCCGCCTACAGTAAACGGAACAGGCGGTCGGCGCCCGAGCATCGCTCCAGTTCAAGAAATAGCCGACTCTGCCTCCATCCTCCCATGTGACCTCTTAGGTGACCAATCAGAAGACGATACTGTTTTTACAGATGAGAAGGGGCGCTCATCTACTGAGTAAGGTTTTATTTTTCTGTGAAACCAAAAGCTTTGAAGTCATTTTGCTTGAATACTAAATATACATTTAAATATTTCAAATCTTTATCAAATGTAGGGTTTAGGATTATTAAGGCTGTCTACAGAATTAAAGGTGTTCTTTTTGATCCACGGGGTTATTTTAATTCTAAAAACAGAAATGCTAAAATTGTGAGTCTTTTTACTTCGCTGCATTTTCTTCAGAGAGGTATTTCCATGCAGCACTTTAACTTATTAGGTAGCATCCTAGGTATGAACAAGAAATGAAGGAAGACTAAACGGTGACTCAGCTGCTGAGGGCACTTAAGCCCATGTGGTGTTCTTCTGCACCACACAGTTATTTGGTTGTCAGTCACTGAATCTCTCTGGCAACTCAAGATAAATGCGACTTTCTGGACACATTTTTAAAATATAAAACAGCTGATTAGCATATAATGTTTTTTGATGGACGTGCGATTTTTTTTCCCCTGTGATTACCTTCTGAAGCATGAAATATATTCATCGTCATTTTTATACTTAAGCAATAATTTGACAATAGGTTTTTACAGCTTTTAGGGTCCTTCCAGCCACACGTTGACTTATACATATCTTTAGTTTCTGATGGTTTCATCAGTGTTGTTACTTTCACACTTAAAATTGCTGCCAACCAGATTTTTAAATAACTGGTCAAAACAATTATTTCCCTAATAGCTATTAATCTTTTACTTTTCTCCAAACACTTTCTCTTATATCCAAGCGAGAGAAACCAGATGTCATCTTTCTAGAACCATAGCTCACAACAAACACACTCTGAGCCTGTCCTATTGAGATGCATCATTCATTCATCCTGGGTTTGTTTTCAGGTATGTGAAAGGTTATCCTCCTAACTCTCCGTACATCGGGAGCTCGCCCACCTTGTGCCATCTGTTGGCTGAAAAAGCTCCGTTTTGCTGCCTACGACTAGACCAGGTGGGCAGTCGCTTTTCCTTCAACTTAGTCACCCAATTACACATCGCCTGAGTCGCTCCCCTCTCTCCTCTTGCTGTCCTTCGCTTCATAAAAGCGCACCTAAAATACCTCTGTGTTCTTCTGCTCCTTGTGCAGGGTTGCATGCACAACAGCTTTGAGGATGCGAAGGCTTATGGCTTTAAAAACAAGCTCATCATCGTGTCGGCCGAGACTGCAGGGAATGGTCTCTATAACTTCATCGTGCCTCTCAGAGCTTATTACAGACCCCGAAAAGAGCTGAACCCTATTGTGTTACTGCTGGATAACCCGTGAGTTCTTAACACGTACAGTAACGCATTGTTCCTCTCTTTTCTCTCCACTCCGTCTTCCTCCGTGTCACGCTGGGAAACATTATGAGCGCTGAAAAGCTCACGTCAGCAAGCACTTAGGACAAGGCTGTGGAGGTGGGACTCCATTGTTAATCCTGATGTTAGATTACCACTATTGCTCCCATTTACTGGGTGTTTTTAGTGACAAAGAAAATAAAAACTCTCTGTACCTCCAGACGGTAACCATGGAAACTTGCTTTGCCTTGAACCTGGATGATATATGTTTGCTACAAGGGGGAGAAAATAATTCCTCTGGATAGTTCTACGCAAACTTGCATCCACAGCCCTGATGTGTCCCTTTTCAGCCCCCACACATCAGCTCCGAGGACCCTCAGAAGAAGCAAACACACACACAATAAAGTCTCCCTCCTCGCTGCTCTATGTCTCTCCCTTCCCACCAGTGTCGCACACACAAATGCAAACGCCCACGCACTCATATATGCAATTCAAGCTCAGCCTTGGGTCTCGAGTCAGCAGGACTGGGCAGATGCAGGAAGAGGCAGATGGCAACAGAGCGACCAAATCTCCCTCAGCCTGAAGACGCTTTAACCAGTGAGATCATTCCAACTGCAGAGGTTCCTGAGGGTCTCAGTCTTAAAGCAGCTGCAAAATATTTGACTTATTTTATTTTAAATCAGTAATTTCTGCAGGTTTGGTCATTTTACTATGGGAATATGTGTACATTAAGTTCATAAGATATTTAAAGAGTCACGTTTATTTTTTCCATCTCCTTACTAAAATATTTTAAAATTTAAAACAATATTTTTTCTGAGCTTTAATTTAGTTTGAAGTTTGACTTTAAAAATAATAACTTACTACATTTCAAACTGTAAATTCCTCAAGTGTTTTTGAAAAAGTGACTCAATAAACAGTGTATTCATCATTTCATCAGTTAAACTGGTACACACATCAAATCAGGCTTTTTAGAAGTTACCAGGTTAACAGGTTGATATATTCTATTAAAATAATAAAGAACACAGGCTCATTTCACAAAATGAAAAGTCATGGAACATCCCATGATTGGTTAATGACCATATGTTTCATTTATAACTGTAAGAAAACAACAATAAATAAAAGATTTGAAAAGGTGAATAAAAAATAATCTGCCTTAAGAATAAAAATAACAAACTGCTGCAACATTCTTTATATAAATATATTAAATTATGAACTAAACTCGGTGTGAACCAGAATAAGACTCCTTTGAGTAAACCGACGTGTTCAGCGTCATCCATAAAGCAGATTAGGGCAGTGTGTTGACATGTTTTTATTTTTACCTTTTATTGATGCCAATACCTAAACAGCTACATAAATATAGAATTCTATAAGGATTTACTGTCTGCTGGAAATGTGACTGAATAGCACTAAACAACCAAACACTCACAGCTAAATTTACACAAAGTGTTTTTATAAATTCAAATTGCTTCACTTAAAACACCAGAGAAACTTCTGCAAACACTGGTTCTACAAAATCTATTCTGCTCTTTTGTTGATGCTCGATTTTCATAAAATTTGGCTTTGTAGTTTTTTTCGAATCTGACTAAGAAACAAACAAAATGCTCTGGATTGGAAAAGAAACAAACTGTGCTCTGAACAATAAGAAACAAAAGGAAGAACAAAGCTCTGTCTGGGGAAAGGCTTTTGTCTTCTCCACAGTCTGAGTTACTGACAGACTGAGTAAATATCAACCTCAGCGTTTGTGCATCAGTTATAAAAAATGACAAAGGAAAAGAAAATAGTTCTTATTTCAGTTTATTCTTCCTGCAGGCCTGATAATCACTTCCTGGAGGCCATTTGCTGTTTCCCCATGGTGTATTACATGGCTGGATCTATAGACAAGTAAGACTGTCACACAACCGTCAGCTTTTACTTTAATGTTTTATTAATATAAATGAATATGCATAAATCAATAGGAGAACATTGCGGGTTATTTGTCACATTTTCTGGGGCACTACCCACACGTTTATCTGTGTTAATCATCCCATGGATGAACCATCCTTACAAGTTGTACCTCATTGTAAAAGTGACTAATCAGGCTTTCCAATGATATCACATTTATTGCCAAGAAACATTGTTAGAACAGAGAAATAATCAACTAAATGCTATTTTTCTTTCTTTTTGTGTTAAATTTATTCATGAAATGTTTATAATTAACTTTGATTGAATATGATTTTTGGTGTTTTCCTGGGTGTTTGCTGTTGTTATACTGTGCGTCTTGCTGTGTGTGTTGCAGCCTGGACAGCCTTCTCCAGTGTGGTATTATCTACGCTGATAACTTGGTTGTTGTGGATAAAGAGAGTACGATGAGCGCCGAGGAGGATTACATGGCCGACGCCAAAACTATTGTCAACGTTCAGACGATGTTCAGGTCATTAAACGTGTTTAATGAAATCTCTGATAAAACTACCGTGCCCGAGCATCATCTTGAACAAACGTTTTGTCTCATCTTTGATTTTTTTTTCTATTATTTCCATGATTTTCAGGTTGTTCCCCAGTCTCAGTATCATCACAGAGCTTACTCATCCATCCAACATGAGGTTCATGCAGTTTAGAGCGAAGGACTGCTACTCGCTGGCTCTCTCTAAGCTGGAGAAGGTTAGACAAGAACCTGAAGGCTTAAAGAAACACTCTTTCATTGCAACTTTTTAGGGCGACAAGCCTTTAAATGTTGTCATCCTCCACAGAAAGAGCGAGACAAGGGCTCCAACTTGGCCTTTATGTTTCGCCTGCCCTTCGCTGCAGGCAGAGTGTTCAGTATCAGCATGTTGGACACCCTCCTCTATCAGGTTGGTACACACTTACAGCCAAACGACTTCAGATGGCTCGCCTCGGATCCAGGTAGAGGAACGTACCTCACTGCAGCTTAGAAACAGGAAAAATAAAATAGAAAATCAGCTTAACCATTAAAACATCACAAGTGCCCTCTTGTGTTCAGTTGCTGCAGTCTTCATCAAATTTGATATTCTAACATTTTTATTATTGTTTTGATTTTCCTTTAGTCTTTTGTGAAGGATTACATGATTCTTATTGCGAGGCTGCTGCTGGGACTGGACACCACTCCAGGATCAGGATACCTCTGTGCCGTGAGTCTCCTAAGAAAGTAACATTTAGAAAGACTTGATGCTTATATTGAGATTGATGAAAGAGAAATCCTCATCATCTTGTTTTAGATGAAAGTAACAGAGGAAGATCTGTGGATCGGTACTTATGGGAGGCTGTTCCAGAAACTCTGCTCCTCTAGTGCCGAAATTCCCATTGGGATCTATCGCACAGAGTCTCACATTTTTACTGCTTCTGAGGTGAGATTTCAAAGAGAAGCATCATCATCATCTTCATGAATATTATTATTGTCTTCTTAGGTTTTCATAAAACCTGTCACCCACAGTCACAGGTATCGATGAGCGTCGATGACTGTGACGACACAAAGGAAAGAGGGGAAGAGTCCCGCGCCAACGAGCAATCAGATCACCCCCTGAGGAGAAAGAAGAGCATGCAGTGGGCGCGGCGTCTGAGTAAGAAAAGCGTGAGGTGGCAGGGGGTGAGCCGGGACTCCAGCAAAGACCACGCCCAGCGCATCGCTCAGCAGCGCCTCAACCTCTACAAACGCTCTGAGAGGGAAGAGCTGTCTGAACTGGTCCGCAACCGCATGAGGCATCTGGGCCTCCCCACCTCCGGATACGGTCAGGATGAACATTTTATTTCCCTGAATCCCACCAGGTGATCTGACACCTCTTCTCCCATAACTTATTTTAAAATGACTGTTCCTCATCCGACCACAGATGACCTGACAAACCTGACAGCCAGTGACGTCATGAACAGGGTCAATCTGGGATACCTACAAGGTGAAACATCCGATCCCATGTCAGATACAGCTTGATCAAAGGAATGTCTCTGGGCTGATTGAGAATGTTTTTATTTCAGATGAGCAGAACGATCACCAGAACACTCTGTCCTACGTACTTATTAACCCGTCTCCTGACACCAGGCTGGAGCTTAATGACGTTGTGTAAGTTTTACTACTTTATCTTTATTATAGTCAACAAGTTATATTTAGAAAACTTTAGTGTGTTCTTTCACATTTAGAATCAAGCTACAGGCAAAACTGATGAGTATAGTGAAGGATTTAGCAACAAAATGAATGACTGCTTTACTACGTATATGCTGATCTGTGTAAATAGATACCCAAAGCAACAGATAATTTGTATATTTTTTCAAGAAAAAGTAGAGCTTTCTCCTTACTTTGACTTTTTCATGCAAAATGTGTAAAAAGCCAGAAGCGAATCCTAACATCTGTCTTCTCTCAGGTACTTGATTCGTTCAGACCCTCTGGCTCACGTCCCAGAGGAGCCTCCAGTCCACAGCAGCAGTCTGAAAGAGAGGCGCGAGTCCATCGTAGACACCAAAGAGGACACCCAGCTCTGACACATTGTTGGCCTTTAACTGCCACACTTCTACCCCGATCGCTTTCTCTCTCTCAGTTCATGTCAGAGTTCTGGTTCTGTCCACACAGGTCCAGTCTGAAAGGACACGATTTAACTGCAGTCTTTTTTTGCAGCGCTGCAGTCCACAAACATCACGTGAATTTATGTGTGCCTACCTACAGTTCAATAACATCCGATTCTGTTTGTGCTGTAAATAAGATTGATGCCTCTGTTTCTTTTTTGCTCTTTTAAAACGTAAGCACCAACAAAACATTAATAATCAAAGGGATCACATTAAAAAGCCTCCTGAGGTTCAGATTATATATGAATATAGAATGTTGTGGAATGCAGCCGTTGCACTTTACTGTTTACCTCCGAAAATCAAACACTTAGAAGTCAAATAGACCTAAGTGACTTGAATTAAACCACGTGCATTCAAACTTTTAAAATGTACTTTTTGCAGCTATTCCTAGAGGTAGTTCACCAGTGGCATTAAGGTCCATGTTAGTAACTTTAGCATACAGACATCGATGGTTGTTTATGTTTGTTGCTGCAGTTCCTCTTTGGTTTCAGCACCAAAAGGGCTCAGTTCAGCCCTTTAGGCTGGTTGTGCGAATTATTCAATATTGTGCCATAAAGGATTTATTTGTTTTGTACTATAAATGATCAGAACATGGTAATTTGCTCTCAACAGTTTACTCAGTGGGAAATGATTCTGATTTATTTACAGTTGTGGTCGTTTGGACACAGTCTGTCTGTATCTGAAGTATTTTTGCATCTAAACCTGACTTTGTACAAACTTCAGTGTTGACTAGATTTGCACTTGAATTTAGTTTTATGTGCACATGATCGTGCTATAAAATCTATTAAAACTGTTTTAAGCTGTGGAATCATTTTGCTCTGGAAGACACCCAGTTACCACAAACAGAAGGATAAAATGACTAAAGAAAAGAGGCCAAAACTTTAGCAAGAAAACATATCTAGTTGCATTTTATTATATCTTTTTAAAATAAATTAACATAAGATATATAACTCAAATAGAACATAACACATTTTTAACAGAATAAGCTGCAAAATAGTGCCTAGTTTTTAGTAAACATAATTTGTACGTTACGTACAAAAAAATACTATTAAAAAATGTACAAAATGCAGCAAACAAATATCAAGTATAGTGCAGTTTACCCAAACATCATCCCACCCAGTGAAAATTGGTCAATACCAGGAAATCGCTGCATCACAGAGATAACATCAGACGGTTACAACTCACCAGAATCCAGAAAGCAAATTATGAGCAGCGACATAACTCAGTTCAGTCTGAGCTGATCAAGGATGTGAAGTTAATAAGATATCATGAACTAATGACATAATTCAGTCCAACAAGCACTTCCTGTTTAAGAAGGAAAGTCAGACAAGTTAAAAAAACAATGAATTTCTCCTTCACTGTAACAAAAACAGCTCAAAATAAATATATCCTATAAAGTTCTGTTATGTGATGGAAGTTTTAAAGCATATCAGTACACATTCAGGCTCCAGTGCACAAAGAAGTACACCCTGCTCACGGCTAACACAAAGACTCGCTCACATCTGCAAACACACTTAAAGGAAAAGCAGACATCGATGTTCATGTTATGTTTGCAGAAAAAGTCCCTTCAGAGCTTCCTCTTCCTGATAGTAGCAGAAGTACAGATTGTATGTGCAGTCTGGAGGAATCACAGCAGTTAGGTTTTTTTTTTTTTTTGCCAAGCTGAAATAGTAAACTTTAAATACAAGATAAGAACTTGTACCAGAGGTCGAACCTTTGAACACGGGACAGCCGATATGTAAAGCCAGTTATTTTCAGGCTCATTAATATAACAATTAAAAATTCACATTGCAATCTGCTAAAGAAAAAAGCAGTAGTGACTGAAAAAGTGTGGGCCTATACCCACAGCAGGGTGGAGGATAGTCATAGTAGGAAAGGCATAAGGCTCCCAAATTTGTCCTGAATCATGTTTTCTGACTAGACATGGTTACAAACCAAACAAAAGCACCTCTGTGGCAGAAAGGGCTTCTTTTCATGTGCCTGCATTTTAACTGGCTTAGTATACTCAGCATGACCAAAGCAAGTATCAGAACAAAGTTCAAATCCAGTCCAATTCAGTCGACATCTAACATCGCTGCTCATCTTTAGTTGCACTTCAGTAGTAAGTTTGCTACTGTGAGGAGAATTAGAAGTATTTCACTCTGTTTAGTTTCTCTTCCGCGCTACAAAAAAATTAATTCATCATCAGAAGTGTTTAATTGAAACACCTACAAATGAAAATACTGGTGTGACATGCAGAATAAAACCGTGACAGTCTGTTTGTAGGTGTTTTATACCAAATACTCACACTGCCACAGACCATTTAACCCTCACTCTAACAAAATCCCCTCTAAGATTTTTGGGTCCTGCCCAACAGTAGCTTAAATAACAAACTGGTGCACGCGTATCGCTCACTCACTTCCTCCGTGCACTCCCCGGTCTCTTGACCTGCCACAGGTGATTGTGGATGGTCAGAGCGTCCACGCTAACAGACACAGACTTAGCGGGGATGACGGTGAACTGCTTGCGGTCTGAGTTGTACTTGTAAAGCTTGTCAATCATCTTTCGGCCGATGGTGCGTGGGCCCGTGCCTGTGAACTTGATGATCTCCTCGGTGTCTGGTGAGTAAGAGTAAATGGCGCGGAACTGGCACCCACCATCTCGGAAGAGGATGATCAGGTGGTTGGATTCACACTTTTCCAACTCCTGGAAAACAGAAACAGGCTTTTCTGAACACGAGAAATACAACAAGACAAACACTAAGTTTCCTGATAGCTTTGTACATAACCTGAACTAATATATTATTTGAAGCATCTTCGTACCTCGAGGATAACATTCTTCTGGGCTTCATTGACTTTTCCGGCAAGGCAGCAGTGAGCGATGGCGTTGATGATGATTGGCTTATTGGATTTAGAGCTTGGCTCCTTGAAGAGTTTAGGACCTTTTAACAAACAAAACATGTACAAAATATAAATAAAACTATCCAATTATCTCGTAATCTTTTTAAAAAGTAGATGAAAATTCCTCATTCCTGCTCACCATTATACTCAGTTGACGTGATGGACGAGGCTATGGAGCCGTTCTCCCAGTCCCGCTCCATGTTCCTGCTGGACGCTCTGCTCAGCATGGGAAACGAATCCGTAGAGCACACAGACGCAGCCCTTATGCACATGTATAATAAGTCAATCAGATAACTGCAAGGATTTGTGGGATTTATTATCAAATTGCAGCATTTAGAATGGAAAGTTCTCACCTGTTTGACTCTGCTCCACCAGAAATGACACTGTCTGCGTCTGTCAACAAAGAGAGCGTTGATCCTCGATGGCTGAAACTCAGATCAGCTAAAAAGAAAAGCAGAAGTTACTTTTGGTTTACTAGGTCTGCACTGTGTTGTCAAAATGAAGTAGTGATTTAAAATAACATCATTAAGTTACACTAAATTCCTAATTTGCAACCCCTCTGATTCAAAATGATGCACAGAAAACTGAAAACAAAAAAACTTTTGATGTATCAAAACGTGGCTTCTTTAAATAATCAGACTGATCTGTCTTTAAGTTCTAAATTTGGCTTTAAATGATTTTTAAAAGTTTGTTTTACATAATATTTTTATCAGCTGTGCATGCTTGGTATTACACCATGCAGAGCAGGTAGGAATGTTCACCTCCCCTGCAGCCTGCTGCTGAACTCTGGGCTTTGATTAACATGGACACCTTTAGAGAATCACCTGCACAACACACACACACATTAAAACAAAAAGATGAGCTTATGAGTTTATACTGTAATCATGTAGACCAACAACCACAAAGACAACATAGAACACAGAGTATTGAAGAAAATAAGATTCTAGGGATAATCTTACGTGTTGTGGATCCTTTGGGAAGGCTGCTGGAGTCTTCACGGTGCAGGGATTTGGGTCTGTTCCTGCGAGATCTGGTTCTTGTGCGAGGTTTGACGAGACCCTGCTCCTCCATGAGGGCTTGCTGCTTCCTCCGCAGGTATTCCTGTTTAATTAGCTCACGGCGTGCTTTCTCTTCCTCCTTACGAATGCGATCCTCCTCTGCTTTACGCCTTAAACAAACAGTGTGAGAGTTAAGATTTTCACTTCTACGCGCTTGTGCCAACACTCCTTAGATAAATCTTCTTCTTTATCTGTACGTGAACCTACCGCGTCTCATCACGTTTGAGCTCGCTCTCTGCTTCTTGCTGCTGTTTGCGAAGTCTTGCCTCTTCCGCTTTACGCTGCTGTTTGAGGAGGAAGGCGGCACGACGTTTTGCCATTTCATCCTCTGCCTTCTCATCATCCTAGAGCAATAACACAGATCATTTTCTTGTCTTGCATCACTTTACACATCATGCTTTGTGAAGGAGCAAACATTTGAGTTTTACCTTAAAGAAGAAGCCCAACACATTTTTCTGCTCGACTTCTGCTGTGTTGTCTCTGACATCTGTGCTGCCATCCTCTGGTGGCTCTTTGAGCTCTGACAGGTCAACCTCAATCAGCTGACCCTTGATCCTGCTGCTCTCATCGCCAACGATTATTTCTTTGCTTGAGTCTGCAGCTTTTATCTCCTCTCGTTCTGCATCTTGTGATGAAGATTCAGATGTCTTGGAGATAACTGGCGGATCTTGAGGTTTTGACGTGCCTGAGGAGTGCTCCCCTCCCTCTCTGGTGCCTTCGTGGACTCTGAAGGTGGCATGTCTCTGAATGCTCCTCTCACTTTTGGAGCTCTCAGTAGCACTCCCTGTGTCCTGTTCTCCATCAGTACAATCAGTTGAAGAAGGAGTGCAGTCTGAGAATGAGATAGTTGACCTAACGGAAGATATCTTGCTTTTTTCTTTGCTCTTTTTCTGTTCTGCTGCTTTGCTGCGCTGGCTGGAGCTGAGCTTGGGAGGACGCCGAACAGGGAGGGAACTGCTGCCACTGATATCTACGAAGTGAACTGCAAAAGACCTGGAATCTGAGGTAGAGGATGTTGTTGTTTGTGTGGTGTCAGGGGCTGTGCTTTGGACCGATTGTTCAGGCTCTGGGGGTGAGACCACTTTCTGCTTCATCAACAGGTCTTGCTGTAAGGAGAGCTGCATCATCTGTTGCTGAATAGAACTAATAGCTTGATTGAGTAGATCTATAGAGCGAGAACACTCATTAATATCAGGTTCAGAGCTAGTATCCTGGGACAAGGTGCTCCATCTGTTGTCTCTGTTGATTGGCCGTCCTTCTGTTTGACCTTTCAGAGCATCGAGACAGGAATCGTCCTTGCAGGACTGCATCTTGACTCTCCTCCTGTTAGCGGCTGCTAATCCAGAGGACTCCTGGGAATGTTTCAGGGGTAAAGGAAGTGTGTCACTTCTCCCTTCACCCTTCTTAACAATGTTCAAAAAGGCAGCTTTCCCAAGTTTTAGTCTCTGCCTGGCTGACAGGGCCTCCATCTTCTTCTTCTGATATTCAATTGCACGCCTTTGCTCCTCAAGCTTCATGTGAAGTTGAAGCAGCTCTGAAGGCACGACTGAAGGACTGACCATCACATTCTTCTCCAAAATCACGCTAGTAGGCTCCTTGCCTAGCCATGGAGGGGCAGTCTCCGAGCCATCTGGTGTGGTCTTTTGGGAGCTGCTGGTACTTGAGTATCCCTCCCGAAGGCCGAGTTTAAGGAGCTTTCTCTCTGCAAAGCTGGTCATTTTGACCCCGATGCTACCTGAAGCGCTACAACTGCTAGCCCACGATACAGTACTTGGGCAAGGGCTCGAGCGCCCACTTGTATCTTCTTTGTCCTCCCTCTCTGTCACCTTCAAGTCCTCTCTAAGTTTGGCTGATTCACCTTCTCCTTCTCCAAATTCAGACAAGTATTCCCCCTCTAAACTATTTCCTCGTCCTGTCTTCACCATCTCTTTATCTATCTGATCCTCCTCCTCCTCATCTTCCTCAAGGTCTGCAATGTCAGAGTCAGAGTCATTTCCCGCTTCCAGCACAGTGAAGAATGGATTGCAATGTTCTGGTTCCCTTGATGAATGAAGGAAAAAGCCTGGAGACTGAGTTATACCTGCTGAGCTAAGTGTTGATTCTACCACAGGTTTACTTCTGTTTGACTCAACCACAGGGGGTTTCCTCAGTGAGGGGCTTGGGATAACTTTCTTAGCAGCTACTGCTCCTCTGTAGCGACCCTCACCACTTTCCTCCTGCTTATTCACAGTGATGCTCTTTTCTTTGGCTCGTTTAGGAACAGCAGGTATCAAAGGCTCCAGATAGTAGCTGTCTGCCTGGTGGTCCAAAGCAAAGGGGCTTGTTTCATGAATACGAGAAGCATTGGCACCTCTGGAGGGTGAGGTTGCACTCTGAATTTCCAGCTCATCCTGCTCCATGTCGCTGCTGAGTCTACGTCGAGAAAAGGCAGAAGGGTGGAAAACAGAAACGAGTTCCTCCTCTTCTATTTCCTCCTCTTCGTCCTCTATGTGCATGTGACTAAGTAGGCTTTGGCCACTGAGTCTGTGCTGAGGCAGAGCTGACCCCAGCATGTGTTTGGGAGTAATGCTCAGGATGTTAGAGGCTAAGCTGTCTTTGCTAATGGAGCGAGCCAGGCTGATACTGTCAGCGTCATCCTCCTTTGCAAAGTGCAGAGCAAAGGGCGCTGGCTGTGATAAAGGTCTGAAAGGGAGTAACGGGACAGGAGAAGGAGGTACATGAGCTAAAAACGATAAATTATGCAACTATAGGTTGTTTACCCTGTTCACATCTAAATAAAGTGAAAAAGCTGTAAGTGTGGGCTCACCTCGCCCTCCTCTCTGGCCATGACAGTATGGAGTCCTGATGTTTCCCATCTGTTCGCACCACAGAGTTTGGCCTGTTTCTCAACTCTGTGCAAATAAATTGTTGGACATATTAGTGGAAAAAGTTACAAAAACATGAAAATTGTTACTGATTGATTTCAGCAACTTAGGCTTTAATAGATTAATCAATAAACTTAGAAAAGTATTGAAATGGTCAAATGTTCTCAAAGTGGTCATTCAGATAAATAAACTCAATAAGGACAAAAGTCAGGTTTATTTATTGCTTATTTCATTCTCTAAAGCAGAAGCAAGCTACAAACACTCCTCTAGCTATTTGCGTCAATAAACAGATTTGATTATTTGGTCTTTTCTATTTTAAAATTTTATTTATTGGTGACTTGAGGCTGCAGAACAGCTGAGTGAATATCTGACAAGGATTACCTAAAGTGGCCTCTTCAACCAGCTTCTGTTGTCTCTGTCTCAGGGGCAGTAAAGAGTTTGATGAGTTGAAAGAGGCTGCTTTAGTGCTGGAGAAGAGAAAAAACAAAAGATATTTGATTATAAAGCTCTTATTTCATCTGGCAGTATTTCGACTTAAAATTGTCGCAAAGGCATTTGCTATTATCTTAATAATTTAAAACAACTTTTACTGGAAACATTTAAAATGTAAACAATTTTTAAAGTAATAGAATATTTCCTGTTACACAATTTTTAAACTGAAATCAGGTTTAAAGCATGCAAACATCCAAAAGGACAAATGTGGAAAAAAAACAACTCAGCATGGCATCTTCCCAAAATCAAAACTCTTGTTCAGTACCTGAGGTCAGGGCTCGTGGTTGTGGTCAAGATGTCAGCTGAGTTGGACGAAGGAAGAAAACTTCTTTTGGTGACGTTGGAGATGGGTGAATACGACCGAGATGTTTTGGGCTGCAGCAGATGTCTCACTATGAAAAATTTTTTAAATGCTATTGCAAATACAAAACACACTTGGGGATTTATTTTAGAAATACAATAAAAAATACAAAAAACTAAAATCTTAAATATTTATTACAAATTAGTTCAACTATATGTGTTGCAAAAGTAGAGAAAGTACCATCTTTGACTTCCTGAAGGTCTCTGGGCTGCACAAAGTCTGGCTTCACGTTCTCAAACCACCAGAACAGCTCAGCAATGAAGACCATCACATTAGTCTACAAAACACATTAAACAAAGTCATTACTAATAAATACAAACAGCATGAACCCTACAATCTGTTTATTTTAATGAACTTTATTTTCAGTTTCACACCAGTATCCAAAGAGAGGAAAAAAATAGGATAAAAAAATCTCCTGAGAGCTGGTATGCCATGCAAACAGAATAATAAATTTTAGCTAACACTGGCAAGCATAAACACCTAATATTTTCATTTTTACTGACAAATGTTTGCTAAATATAATTAAAAATTACAAACCTTGTGAGAGTTTGAAATAATTAGAAGGTAATTTTGTCACATTAAGGCTTTATGAAACGTTACTGTCATGACATAAAGCACCTTTAGTACTGGTGGAGAGTACAGCAAGTCTTCAGGCTTCAGGTGGAAACATCTGTTCAGATATTCATTAGAAAACTCCTTCAGCAGCTGGATGTTGTACACACTTTCTGCTATAGAGGGAACCTCCTTCAGGCAAATATCTGCACAGATCAGGACAACATTCAAAACAATCAGGTTCACTCTGCATAATTTAACAGTCAGATGAAGGTCAAGACTTTAGCATTTTGAACATTTACCTTCCAGTCTAATGAGATCCGGGCAGTAAAAGTGGATCACAGCTAGCAGAGCTGCGCCGTCACACACATCCTTCAGCAGGTCTTCCAACAGGGGGAAGTGCTGCAGAGTGCGACCTGATAAGTGATCCCTGCGGTATCGCACCTGCACAACAAAAAGAGAGCTAAATATTACACAAACTTATCAAATCCAACATCAAACTACTTTCTCACTTGTCACACACAAACACAACATTTGTAAATCAACCCCTGCTTTGCCTCTGTGAATGTTTTTAATGCTCATACCTTTGATCTAACTAGTTTTACATCAGAAGTGCCTCATCTGGTGTTGTGTACCAGTGTTTGTCATACTCATGAGGACTGGCAGGTGTGTCAATAATATTCAGGTAGAACAAATGACAGAACAGATTGGTGGATAGATTAAGAGGAGAAAATCTAGGGTAAAATAAAAAAGACAAGGCCAATAATGAGTGCTTTACCACACGAGAGAACTCCACAGGCTCTAATAAGCAATAGGCCAAAGCATGCAATAAATCAGGCTGGTGGGGGATGAAAGAAATGATTGGGAGAAAGTTACTGATGAAATGAAACTAACTCTGATTGGACAGATGGAGCAGTTCAAAAATCAGGCTCCAATTATGATGCTTTATGGCAATGATGTGTTTGAAGGGCCAAGCAGTGTGTGGATATTTTAAAGGCAGGTAAAAGTAGACAGAAGTTAAAATAAACATTAATTAGCCCCAATGAGCAGGAAATCAAACTTTATACACCAGATGTTGCTATCACACAAAAATATGCTTTGATGCAAATTAAATGCCAACATATTCTATTTAGTATTTTTTATACTTAATTCCTGGTAAAGTTTATTTTAATCCTAGTTTTTTTTTTTAAAGAGCGCTATTCAGTCTGGAAAGGAAAATACAACTCAAACGTACACACACACACACACACACACACACACACACACACACACACGTGCAGGAGAAAACAAACATTTACACTTACAGGTACAAGCTTCCAGTACCATTTGGAGGGAGACTAGTATCCAAGAGGCACAGAGGGGAGGAATTTGGGAGGAGGAGTTACAAACAGGAAGAGCAGCAGACAAAGTTCAGATACACAGGACATCAGATTATCTCCTGTTAGAACGGAGACACATCTGATCTGGAGAAAGGGTTAGGCTCTAAAAAGGAAAGGCAACACACAACAACCCTCTAATGCTTTGAAAGGTAAGTATAGAAGCTGTATCACACATTTTTTTCAACAAAGATGGTCAGATTAAGGCTTGTCAATTTAAATCACGTCACTGATTAAAAGAAATAACTGAGGTGACACTTAGGATTAAAAACCTGAGCTCATTCTGTGTCGTGACTCTTTGAAATCTAAACAGACAGATATTACTTTAACAAATTTTAGATCCAATGAGATGTTATCTGTTTTAACACCTAGTTTGTGTGTGATATGTATTCATGAGAAGAAAGTCTAGAATAAGGTGTCCACAAACCTGTGATGACAGGTTGTGAGGGCCAACAGCCAAAAACAAAGAAAACATTTCTGAAAATCTGACATTACTCAACACAGAATGACTTCTTTATTTGAGATAAGAAACAAGCTGAGTGAAATACAAAGCAAGTGTGAGGTAGAAAAACGGTGTAGTGTTTTACCTTGTGATGACTGGGTGACTCCAGCAGGTGTTGCTTCATTTTACTCTCCTTTTCTGTGAGCTCCCTCATCTTCATGTTTACCTAAAACAGAACAAATCCCGTAAGCCAGTGCAGAATGAAGATAATAAAAAACACCACCTATGTTTGTTTTTTACCTTGTTAATCCAACAAACCATTGCTTCTTCCAGGCTGTAAGGAACCTCCTTGGAGGAACTGATGTTTGAAAAGCGCTTGACAGTGGACAACACGTTCTCAGTGCTGATCATCTCTGCTGTGAAGGCCATCATCAGAGCGTCGATGAGGTGGATGTGAGAGCTCTAGAAGAACAGAGATTTGGAAATATAATTTATATGTAAGACTTATAAGACAATAAAAATAAAACAATTGTTCTTAACCCATGAAGTTCAGTCTATATTCAAATAATGGCTCTGTTTATGGTATGAAGAAATATAAAGTAAACAGCCATATTTGAACTTTACTTTATAACTTGGGAACAACCTGGACAACAAACTAAGAAATTGTCTCACAATCGGTCGCTTTAAAAACAGCTACAAAGAAAAAGTTAAACAGTCATACCAAAAAATAACAAATGAATAACGTGTGACGCACTTCAAACTAGTAGCAGGATTACTTATATAACTCGAATTAATCACACATTGCTTTACAGTATCAAAGTTATATCTCTATAATTATTGTAATGTCGGTTGTAAATATTATGTATATACTTTTTGTACTATTATGCATTATACAATGACATTGCTGTTATAATGTAACAAATTAAAATAAATCCATTCATTCATTCATATTCCTACTACGACTCAGGGTTACTCGGTGATTTACTGAGTAGACTCAGTAAACCAAATTATTTGCGTCATCCCAGCTAGCTTAGATCTTGCAGTATTTCACACTCCTTTCATACAACTAATATCTCAGTGGAGTGGATTCATATTAAATAAAAAATGTTGCACATTTGCGTCATAAATATTTCTGCTGCAGACTCTGAAACCTGCAGAGCTGTAATGTAACATCTATTGGTGCATTATTTATTTCAAATCTCCTAGCTCCTATTTGACTCAGGAAATCAAAACTGAGATGAGCCAATAAACTGCTGTAAACGACATGACTAACTGTATTCTAATTAACAGCGTTTACCTGAAACCTCACTGGATAAATTTAGAACAGTTTAGAATTTAGAAAGTAAATTCTGAAATCTTATTACAAGCACCACTTTGTTAACTTCAGGCCATTTTATTAGGCTCATCTGTCATGTCCTGGCCCTTTTGTGTTCAGTCTTGCCTATCTGTTCCCGTGTTTTCCATGTTCGTCCTTCTGTGTCCGGCACTAATCCTCCACAGGTGTGTCTCGTCTCCCTGATCACTTCCCTCCCTATAAATGCTGTTTAGTTCAGTCACTCCGTCTCTGTTTCTCATGTTGTATCTCTGACCTTGTTTGTCCTGTGTACCTTCCCTGTTCCTGCCTTCATCGTCTTGCATTTACCCTGTCCATGACATTATCTGAATTAATAAAATATTACTTGATGCTGGTTTCAAACTAGATATAAAGAAGTAAGGAATGCTGTGGATCAGTGGGAAGAGCAGTCATCTGGAAGGTTGGCGGTTCAATCCCAGCTTCTCCATCACATGTTAAAGTGTCCTTGAGCAAAACACTGATGCTCAAATAAGCCTATGATCTGCAAATTGGGGATGTGAATGTGTGTGTGAGTGTAAAGCGCTTTGAGTGGACGAAGCAAGTAGATAAGTGCTATTTAAATGCAGTCCATTTAGCTACTTACCATTTTGATGGGAGATGAGCTGAGATCCAGATCAGACACAGGCGTATCATCGGCCTCCAGGACATAGATGCCTTTTCTGGACAGAGCTTGGATGACAGACTGGTGGCTCTGGAGGGAGGCAGCCTGCTCAGCATGAAGGATGAGTCCACATACATGGCAGTAGAGCTCTCCGGACAGCAGCAGGTGGATGATGGGGGGCTTGATGTGTTCCTGTTCATACTGATCTGTGTAGAAAGGGTCACGCAGATCTGTGGGGATTTGATCTAGAAAAAGAACAAAAAATGCTTTGATGATGTTGGATTTTTAAAGTCTACTTAATGAGAGATGAAGCATCAGCATGTGACTTGTGCAAATATACATTTTTGAGTTAAGACAAATACACATTCATACACTGACCCTTGTGCAACTGTTTGAACTCAACTTACCAGCGTCTCACCATGTTATGTAACAAAGAAACTCTGACTGCACACACTATTAAAGTATTAAAAGGTCCAGAAAGAAACAATTTTAACGCCACAGCACTGAGAAGAAGTCAGTGGTTGATCAGCACGTCAGGGCCTGTGCAACGGAGGCTTTAAGTCAATAAGTTAACAGGACTTAGTGGTGATGCTTAAGCTGATGGTGTTGTCCCAGCCAGCCTGCTGTTTCCCTGCTCATGAACACAGACATGGGGGAGCTATTTTTAAACGTCTCGTACGTGTTAATCCAGATTTAAAGCCAGCAGGACTCTTGAAATGTAACTTCTGGCATGTTCTGCAGAACTGTAGACAAGTGGTGATGACAACAGTGTTGTTTCTTATTAAAAATAACAAAAGACACTAGAAAAAAACATCCAACAGAGTGTGCAACCATGTTATTCATTTGACTTTTATTAATATGAAATAAATCTGCCATGGTGTTGGGTTTTGGTGTTTTATTTAACAATTTGTTTACGGTTACTTGATTGCTAGTTGGAGTTATTTTAAGTTTTCCTTTGTTGTTTCCCCCTGTGATCTATGTGTTTCAGTTGGTCCTTCATGGTCCATTGCCTCCAGTTTATTATTCACAACTGACTTGAATCTGCTAATCAGCCAGTGATATCCATCCCAGGATTTACAGTCTTTGGCTTTTGGGAGTCCCTCATTTGTTTCTTCTGTGCTCCACGCGGTTTTCAACAAACTGCTTCTTGTATTCATCTTGAGTAAATTTCACAGTTTTGCCAGTCTTTGTTTAATTATGGCATTTTATCTCAGCTCTCATGTTTTGGATCCATATTTAACCTAACTAATGACAAGCAGCTAGTTTAACTTGTCTGGAAGGGAAAAAGGCTGACTATTCTGTTTAAAGGTCTTTTAACATATGCCATAAAGCACTCTAAATGTAAAGTAAAACAGCAGCTTTCTTTTAGTTTTTATGATCTTTATCTTTGATGACAATTTTCCCATCACCCTGCATAAAACTTTGAGTTGTTTTGACATACTTGAGTTGTAAACAAATAAAAAATAAATGTACTAGGTTTACTGATGAAGCTATCTTGGACAGAAGCAGGCTGTTTTGTCTCTGCTTTCAGTCTTTGTGCTGAGCTCAGTCAACTGTCTCTCACTCCATCCTCATAGTAAGAGACTGGTATTGATCCGTTTCTCAGCAGAAAGACAAGAGGAGAAATGAAACTCAAATCTCTAAATGTCAAATTAGTATTTTGCCGATAGAACAAGCTTCATAAGTAGAGAGGCAGACACTGATTTATCTAAGCTGCTTTCACTTTCTGTGTCCCATAAAACTGTATCTGCAGACATATATGCAGTAGGAGAGGTCTTAGTACTTATTTTGAGGGTAATTTAGAAACACCTGATCTGTTACAAATCTAAAGATTTCTGAAAAAAAATGAATTAAATTAAAAATGTATATTTTATGAATGATTATAATGGGGGCTAAATTCAAGAGAAAAAATAAATAATTACACTGTAGTGTCTTTGCACCACTATCTAACTGTTTTCAATATGTCTCTTGTTTCCCTTCCCAATAGGCTTTACTGAGTAGGACAAACAAAATCAGGCATCCCTCTGTGGAAAAACACACACACACAGCAGGCTCTGACACACACTACAGCATACAGTGAAGCATTCAGCTACGCCTTTCACAACAGACTTCATGCTTGGCACAGACTACATATTCCTTACTCTCTGCTGATGGAGTTCAGCTGTATGTGCACAAGTATCTCAGGTCATGTATGGAAGTAATTTTTGTTCTCTACTTCCTTTCCAGCCTCTTTCAAATACACACCACTCCCTCTGCCCTGACATTTCCTCAGCTTCAGCTGTCCTAGAATGTCCCCTTGTCCTTACTGGTTGCCGTGGTGATGGGTGATGGGGAGTGCCAGCATGGCTGATGATGGGGGCTGGGATGCTTTCCCATCTTCTGCTCACTTGATCATTTAATGGTGTGTGACTTCAGGAGGTGTGTTCCTGTGTGTGGTGAGAGGAACAAAGGGGGGGAGGTAGGAGCTCTTCTCTAATCCTAGTTGCTAATACGCCTTTGGTATTTATTATCCAGCAGGTTCAAGCATTAAAGACAACCCTGGAAAGCACGTGTGAAGGGAGGTGTGTGTGTGTGTGTGTGTGTGTGTGTGTGTGTGTGTGTGTGTGTGTGTGTGTGTGTGTGTGTGTGTGTGTGTGTGTGTGTGTGTGTGTGTGTGTGCGAGAGACAGGTGTGTGTGTGTGTGTGTGTGTGTGTGTGTGTGTGTGTAGGGAAAGTCTTTGCTCCTATTCTAACATTGGGTCAGATTGACCAGCAGAGATTTTGCTGACAGACGAAGCAGTGCTGTCAGATTCTGAGATCTGAATCAGAGATTTGCAGCTCTTCAGTTCCAACAGAACAGCTTAATGGAGAAACCTCTCCTCTTTATTACTCATAAAGGTCACTCTACTGATAATGTTTTAAAAATTTGAATCTAATGTGACAAGTTCTTTATTTTATTCTAGCAGCAGAGGGGAAAAAACATACACTACGTGATATGAGTGTTGTGTAAATTCAGAGTAAGCATTATCTGGATTAAACAGTCACAAATGGATAAGTGAGGCATTTAAATTTGTCAGTATAAATCATAAATGATAAATGAATAAATATTAGCTTATTGAAAATATATAAATATCAGTCAAATTTAAATGTCAGCTTCTTTTTTACAAAAATACAAAGATTTTGTTGAGTAAGGTATGAACCCTGAGGTTTAATCCCATTACACACTTAAACATGTGACAGGCTGTGCTGACTTTCACACCAGCAGACAGACAACACAGCCCTGCAGCACCACTGAGTCTGTGTGACGTTCTAATCTGATGAGTGTTTTGGTTCTTCTGTCCTAAACGCTGACTCTAAACAACCACAGGAATGTGTGAGTCTTTAGATCAATAAAGCATGGTCCTTTGTGTTTACACTCCTAGTTTACTGCTACACCTTCAGCACATAGTTTACTACTTCATTGTGGAGCTGCACAATAGATTGATTTTTTTTGTTATCACAATAGCATTGCATGCTTTACTAATAATAAAAAAGGTAATAAATTGCAAATAAAAACTGCTCGTTAATAATAAATTTGGTCAATCAGATGGACCCTGAAAGGTCAAAGTTGATTTTGATGAAAATGGTAGACTTTAGTGGGTACCATGATGACATAAAAAATATTTAATTAGTCAAAGAAATGTGGACTTATCACAACTGATATCACCGCCACATTTAACATTACAATCACATAATTTCCTTATATTGTGCAGCTCTAAATTATAAGAAAAATGAGTAGCTCTTATTAGTTATCTAATAAAACATCATCACATGCTGTTTACAAAAATATTTAGTATCTGCCAACATCACCTGCTTTTGGCTGACAGGTCCTATAAAGTTACTTTTAAAAGATCGATGAGATATGAGCAAAAATGTAAGATGCACATGTGTTGGTTTTATAATACATATTTCTTTCCTACTCACTTAGCAATACTCTCAGTAGGTTCAAATCCAAGAAGAAATAAAATAAATGCAAAACAGACACTAGTCCTGTGTGATGTTTTGTATGAACATTTTTTCCAAGTTGGGTGAAATTATACATTTTACTTTGGTATGTAAACTAAAGCATTGTAAATTGTGGCTTTCTGTTAAAATGTTGAGTCATCCAACATGGAAGAAACAGCTGTAAGGAGGGAAATTCTTTATCTACTATGTTTGGCTCATATATAACAAATGTAGTAACAGTAAATTTTACATAACTTTAGGGCTGCCTCAGTTCTTCTTTACAACACATCACAGCTGACCTCACCCTCCGACTCCTCCGAGGGCAGCCAGTGAGTGACATAAAAACCCACATCGAAGGAGTCACTTCCAGACATTTACATACGAGTGAGGCTATGTAAGGCCATGGTTTATAAAATGTTTTAAGACCCTAATTAGATCTGGCAAGACTACTGACCTGTGTAAAAATATCATCACAAGATGTCAGCTTAGGTTTTATTTTGTTTATACTGGTTAGTATATTTGATAAATACTGTAGGTGAATAAAGAGCTTTTATTCAGTTTTGCTCTAGATTCTTTACAACCAGTTTTAGGAACAAAATACATCATATATGTTGTTGTTTTTCTTTTAAAGATCTTCTACCACATTGTGTTTAACATGTTAAACAGTAACATGGATCTGGAATTAGCTGATGAGGAGTTGTACACACACCAGAGGTTTTCACAAGGCAAACACAAAGAGAGAGAGACTACCGTGTACATCATGATGACCTTAAAATAACAAATTAACCAACAATCGTGTCTTTGAATCAGAGGAGAAAACCAGAACTTGGAG
Source organism: Callopanchax toddi (assembly GCA_006937965.1). Lineage (NCBI taxonomy): Eukaryota > Metazoa > Chordata > Actinopteri > Cyprinodontiformes > Nothobranchiidae > Callopanchax > Callopanchax toddi. Next base: position 1,889,811 of record SSNR01000013.1, read on the forward strand.
AGTGCATGCAGAATTCACTAAGCCTGACCAAAATGTTTGAATCTAGAACCTTCTTATAGGGAGGTGACTAAATATGTATCGTTTTCAGAAAGAAAATATCATCAGAGAGAAGCAGGTGCACAATTCCACAGAGAGAACGAGATATAGATGTTTTCTATTATTGTTATTCACTGCAGCTGACTCATCTTTCTGTACGATAGAGATAAAGATCTGATAGCTGATCATTTTTTCCTCTCACGGTTTCCACTAAATACCTCTTTAACATTCTGGTCCAAAGAATATTAGAAGAGAGAAACACTAAAATCTTAAGATTATACTGTGATTAATTTATCTCAAATGAAGTTAACTTAAAACACAATAAAAGGTCAAACATTAATGCCCAACACGTCTAGCTAATAAGAAATGTATTTATTCTCCTCATATGATCATACAAGAGGTTTTTTGATGTTTGCTCTGATGAACAGTTAAAAACATCAACCTGATATCTACAGTCTCAGTGAAGCGAGGAAAACTCAAGAGAAAGTCTTACCAATACCATAAGCTTTGGCAAACAACCAGCGGAGATTTGCTTCTATTTTGGCCTTTGCAGAGTCGTAGAGCTCCAGTGGTACAACCTGAGCCTCCATACCTCCTCCTCCACCTCCATCCTCACCACCACCACCACCATCATCACCAGCTGCCGCTGCTGTTGTTCTCCTCCAGGTGCTGTCCCTGCCAGCACTCACGTCCATCCTGCACAGAGAGACAAAGATTTCACTGCTAGTGGAAGCAAACAGCATTACATCATCGACATTAAAGAACAAAACAAGCAGGGCCTGGCTCACCTTCTGTGATATGAAATCCAACACACACACTCACCTTGTGTGACCTCACTGGACAGTCACCACACCATACAAATTTCTCAAAAATCATGAATATGCGTGATAATCAGCTGGTGATGTGTTAGGTTGAAGAGGAAAAATTAACATTTTTATATAAATATCAGCAATGTCGTTTTTTAATAATAAACAATCATCATTTAACGGGGTTTTATCCTGCTTGGCAGGAGATGTCAATCATTTTCTCGCCATACAAATTAGCTGACAAACCAAACAATACATTGCTAGCTAAAATGCGAACACGTTCCTCATAATTTTAGACACCAAATATAGCAAAGGCTCACCTCTAAGAGTACATTTAGGTCCTGTCCGCAGCTTCAGCTTTTATAACGCAGGTGTAGTGCTAAAACATGCTGGCCTGGCTTCAGCTAACAGCGGAATAACAGAGACTCCTCCCTGTCCAGCGACACAAATCTCCGGCCTGTCAGGATAAAGCTACGGCTGGCGGATGATGGTCGTTAATCCAATAATAAAAAATCTGATTGGCAACCATCCGGGAGTCTGTTTTTGAGGAAATTATAACAGTCCAGAAGCTAGCTGTCTTTTGTTAAAGCTGTCATTGCTCCCTGACGGAGGACTAACGGGTCTGTCTGTCGGTTACCGAGCAGCCCTGTTGTAGGAGCCTGTCTCTATGGGGACGGTCGGGTGTTACCTCCAGTCCGCTCTGCTGCCATGCACCCGTCAGACAGCAGAGGGCGCTGTTGTTCTGCTATAGATAGTACCACATCAAGACTAAAGAAAATGATTATTTGGTGAAATTACTGACTGTAGGTGAGTATTTATTTTTTTTGCTAATTTTATATAAGGATGGGTATATAATTACATATATATATATATATATATATATATATATATATATATATATATATATATATATATATATATATATATATATATATATATATATATATATATATATATATATATATATATATATATGTATATATATTGGCTTCTTTAACATTCAAATGTCTCTACATTGTTGTTTAGTGAATGTTACACTTTATTTGATCCAAAAGCTGTGCATTGGAAATACATAAATAAAAAGATTTAATATGTGAATAAAAGTTCACTGTTGAATCACAAAACATGCCTGTAAGCTCTCACTTTGTGGAAAATATTTTTTAAATCAGATTAGATTAGATTAGATTATTTCGAACATGTACATCACACAATCCAGTCATTTAATCAGCAGTGTTCTACTATCTTAGATAAGGTAGCTCCAGTTAAACAAACAGCGGTATCTCATAGAAGGAACAGTCCCTGGATGAATGAGCATATTTATAATCTCAGAAGGACATGCCGTAAAGCTGAGAGGCTTTGGAAATCAACAAAAATGGAAATTCACCGACTGTACCTTAAGGAATTGATAACATCTTTAAATGAAATGGTTAAAAACTCCAGAGCTGTTTACTTCTCTCAACTGATCTCCTCAAATAAAAACTCCAAAGTTCTGTTTGAAACGATCGATCAGATAGTTTCACCTAAAACGCCCCAAATCCCTGTGTTCTCAAGGTCTGATTGTAACAACTTTCTTTCATTCTTTGAGAACAAAATTAGAAACATCAGGTCAGGTTTCTCACCCCCATCTGCTCCCTATTCTCCCATCCACCCTCCTCCTTTCCATACCTGGTCCTTCTTCACACCTGTTCATTTTCAGGACATCTGTCTCATTCTGAAAAACATGAAACCAACTTCAAGCCCAGTTGATATTCTCCCAACCTCTTTGCTTCTTAAAGCTTTTGACCTAGTTGGCCCATGCATTGTTGATTTTATCAATCTATCCCTCCAAACCGGCTCCGTCCCCTCCATCTTTAAACACGCTGTTATTGAACCCATCCTTAAAAAACCCAGTCTGGACTCCTCTCAGCCAAATAACTACAGGCCCATTTCCAAACTGAGCTATATCTCTAAACTCTTAGAAAGAGTTGCGGCTGATCAGCTGGTCTCTTTTCTGGAACAACACAACATTTTTGATAAATTTCAATCTGGGTTCCGTAAAAAACATTCAACAGAAACAGCTTTACTCAAAGTATCCAGTGACATCATGATGGCAGCAGACTCCAGGGAGTTTACAGTCTTACTTTTGTTGGACCTTTCTGCAGCTTTTGACACTGTTGATCACAGCACCTTAATGAACAGACTCCGTGACCTGGTGGGGATCTCTGGAACAGTTTTAGACTGGTTCAGATCGTACCTCTCAAACAGAAGTTTCAGTGTCCATATAAACAACATCATGTCAGATATTACAGATCTGTTCTGTGGGGTACCCCAAGGCTCTGTTCTGGGTCCACTCCTGTTTTTACTATATCTCCATCCTCTTGGACAGATCATTAGTAGATGTCACAATGTCTCCTACCACCTTTATGCAGATGACATTCAGCTGTACTGCTCCTTCAAGGACTCAGAGTTCTACAAACTGTCTGAACTACTGGAGTGTCTGTCAGCTACTAACTGGTTAGAAAATAACTTCCTTCAGTTAAACCCTGAAAAGACTGAATGTCTGATTGTTGCCCTGGTCCCTCTGATCAGTCAACATATTAGACATTTAAGTTCTGCTGTAAAGTCAAACCTGAGGAATCTGGGTGTTATTTTCGACCAATCAATGTCTCTTGAAGGTCACTCAAAACAGCTGGTCAGAAACTGTTTTTATCATCTGAGAAATATTTCCAAACTGAGAAAGTTGGTGTCAAAACCTGAACTGGAAATGGTTCTTCGTGCTTTTATCTCCTCCCGTCTAGATTACTGTAACACACTTTTCACATGTTTGAACCAAAAAGCCCTTTATGGCCTTCAGCTGGTCCAGAACTCTGCAGCGAGGCTCCTCACTGGAGCAAACAGAAAAGATCACATCACTCCTATTCTGAAGTCTCTGCACTGGTTACCTGTTAAATGTAGAATTCATTTTAAAATCCTGACTCTAACTTTCAGGGCCCTACATGGTCAAGCTCCTCTTTATGTTACTGAACTGATAAAGCCGTACGCTCCAACCCGAGCTCTCAGGTCCACAGACCAGAATCTCCTAACAGTTCCAAGGACCAGATTTAAAAGTCGAGGTGATCGCTCCTTCCAGTCTGTTGCACCGCGACTTTGGAATAAACTTCCTTTAGTTTTACGCTGTATAGACAGTCTGGACTCCTTTAAAAAGCAGCTGAAGACCCAAATATTTAAAACTGATTTTAAATAACTCTTTTGTGTTCTCTTGTTGTTGTTTAACGATTTTTGATTTGTAATGATATTTTGTTTGTTTTATTGATTTTATTTGTTTTTGCTGTTTTTTGTGAAGCACTTTGGGATTTTTTCTGTGAAAGGTGCTATATAAATAAACTTTACTTACTTACTTACTTACTACTAATAATAATAGTAGTAAGTAATTCATAAGGTGCATGAATCATGAAAATTAAGGTGTTCAAAAAGGAAGTAAGTTGAAGCAAAAGCTTATATGGTCCTACTCCTTTTTGCAGAGTTCAGCAAGTCCACATAACCCTAGTCTTCCTGTGCAGTTATACTAGCACAGACTCATAGAGCAACTTAGGAACAAGTATTTGCAACTGAATACATGTACTCATACTGTATATACAATGATATGTACAACACATATCTAACACACATTCATTCCTAAACAATGTATCTACATTCACACATCCATCCATCCATGTACACCTATATAAACACCAGCATAGATTCATCTCAAGTGTTTCAAAGCCATAAATTCATCTATATATACATAATACACATATATACATAAATACACAGCTCTAAACCACAGATAGAAACTAACATGATTATACATTCACTGCCTGCATGTAGTTTGTGAAAATTACATTTCTGTACTGTTTTTTGAACTGCATCATGTTTGGACTTTGCTTTACTGATCTCAATCCATTCCATAACTTTACTCCATAAACAAACTTTTCAGTGTACAGTAGTTCTGACTGTATGCTGTTTGTACAAAAACAAAAACCAATCCATCCAAGATAATGTATCTGAGAAGTCTTCAAATAAACCTTTTTGTATTTTTATGTTTTCAAGAGAACAATTAATTGATAACTCAGTGATTTGAAAATGTCATAAAATCCACAAAACACAACCGAGGTGGGGATTTTAAATGTTCACAGGATCATTTTAATGGTTAACCCTTCACATTATCCAGCCCTGTCAACCAAGAATGGGACGACCAGGTAAGACTCCTACAAACATTCATTTGTAAAGTAGAATTTCTTCTTTAAAATTTTTATTTTGATTAATTAAACTCAGATTCAGCTGTACTATGTTAATGAAAAACCTGCAAAGAATTTCTTTTCAATAGTTTGAGCATCCTTAAACATGCAATGTCATCTGGTAAGAGGTTGCATGGCTGAGTCAAGCAGAATTTATAAATCAGGTGCAGCAAATATCACAAAGAAGTACACACATTCTCTGGTGGCCTTTTTTTTGGGGGGGGGGGGGG
>SSNR01000013.1:1895148-1909695 GCA_006937965.1 Callopanchax toddi
GGGGGGGGGGGGGTGTCATAAAATTTTGATGATAAATTGCCTGGATTTTTATTTTTTACAAAACATAATATATTTTTAATCTGAATGAATTTAATCTTCTGGGGGTTTCAAAACATTCAAGAGTTTTAATTCTGGTATAATTCACTTTTGATCTGAATAACATCAAATTAATCATTAAAATTTAACTTCAGTTTCACAGTATATCATCATATCAACTTGAATTAGTTTTACTAAACAGTAGTTAAATAAACAACTTCTGTTTCATTCTGAAAATATTTCCAACCACAGCAGTATGTGATTAATTGTATGAGTAAAAATCCACTTTGTACCTGAAATATTCTTATTTGAAAAACCCAGCCAATCAGCTGAAATCACCAAGATTAACCCATCTAAAAGTCCGATGTTTGTAACTATGAAACAGGAGGGGGCAATATTGCTCTGTTTACAGAGGATGGTGAATGTGCTGCAAAATTCACCACAAATCCTTTCAAAATGAAATAAGGCAATAACTTTAAATCTATAGAAAGACTGTGTTAACCACAAATTTGACATGAATATAATTCTCGTATAGTAAAACTAGAAATAAGCATCATCTGTTTTTTTTTAATTAACTTTTTTAATTGCATGAATGTTCAGTTAGCTTCTGGTTATCTTAAAGTATGGCAAATTGGAAAGATGCACAAGAGAAGTAAAGAGTGAACTTTTAAAAATTGAAAACCATAAAACCAAAACAGATCAACCTGGCTGGTCACAAGCCTTCCAACACACTGACCACATCCTGACACTTTAAGAAGTTTAGAGGTTTCTTTGAAGTTTTTAAAGCTGTTATTACCAAATACCTATAAACACAAGTAGGTGCATTTAGCCAAACATCACTCTCTTCCTTTAACCAAAGTCAACAATGTGACCATGTGTTTCCAATCTAAGGTCACCATAGAATACTATTCATTTACTGATCACACACACATATTAGCATAAGGTAAAATAAAGGCTTAGCTCTTTTAAAAATGTCAATAATTCAGCTCATTCTAATTGCAACATTTTACAGATATGATCAATGTTCTATATGAAAACCACAATAAATATGAAATTCATTATTGAAAAGGTTCACATTTCACCTTGTTGGAAACTCATTGCAGTCCAATGTCATCTTTTACATTAAGGTTTATCAGTCAAGGTACTTTAATTTTAGATCTCTTTTCAAACAATCTCTATATTAACATTTATTATTTTGCTATTTAACTAATGTGACAAAAAAGAGAACAAATAGATTTTATTGTGAGGTGTTTGATGCAACTCTTTCCTCCACTTTGGCTCTTAATAGATTCAAGATTAATTAATGTTTGATTGTATGTTTTTATATGTCTGAACATAATGATTTTTAGAAGCACCTTGTGATTTTAATAAGTTTCACATGCTACTCATAAATAAACTGTACTTAATAATTTGGTCAGTCCATGATAAAGTTGCATCAAAACAATAGGAAATGCCAGGCAGCTATTTTGAATTGAGGGTTTGCACTTATTAGATCTTCACTGGAAACTTTTAAATCATTTTTAAAGACCCATCTCTTTAGCTTGGCTTTTAGCCCAGAAGGAGTTGTTGAAATTTGTATTTGATTTTATAGTTTTTACTTGTGCTTTTTAACAAATGTAAGGTGTTAAAACTAGTTTTATTTAAGGTGAATATGGTGGGTTTTGCATTTAGTTTGAAAAGCTACAAACAAGGTGCTGAAAATACTGTCATCTCAGAAGTAAAATTTAAAAAAAGAAACTCAAATTTTGAGGTTTAACTGTAGAATTTTTTATTCAATCATGACAACTTTACAAAACATTTTCATCAGGAAATATTTCTTTGCAAACTACAACTGTGCATGAAAATTGTATTACTTTTTTCTTAAAAACATTTTTACCTCTGGATTAGTTTATAAAACATGACAATTAGACACCTTAAACTACACTCCTTTACAAAGTGCAGGTGATATCGATAAAAACGCACAAAGGTCCCCATTTCTTTTACAATGTTTTCCTCCTTGAAGACATTTTACTTTTTTTTTTACAAGAAATCTCAAAAAGTACATTGCTTTTCGTAAGAAAAACAAATATCACACTGGCACTTTTTAAAACCGTGGCAAATGTAACATTTCAACATTCTACAACAGGTCAATTTAACACTTTACAGGTTAAACATGGTAACCATAATCAACGATTTGTAAAGCAATTAAATGAAACAAAGATACAATCCTTGTGTCATAAATGATCACAAATCAATCGCTCAGCACCAGCCCTGATCATTTATCAATAAAAACAAGCTAAGGTTTACCCAAGAGCATCTCTTAGCCAGGAAAAAGATATTTGTTCTTTGCTTTAAGGTCCAAAATCTCCAAAGTTCCTTATCTCTATTACACCATCTCTTAGTAACTGGTTTTGTCATTTTGTTCAGAAAGGACAGCGTAACAAGCAACATTAGGAAAATCGATACTTTAAATTAATATATTAAATCAATGTCTAACACAGACTCAGTGATAAGACTCAGTGAAATGTAGTTCTGTAACAAAAAGGTCACTTAAAAAAGACAACAGGAGGTTAAAGATATATTTAATTAATACTGAAACTTTAAAATATTCTCTAAAACATAAAAAAACTGTACAAAGGTAAAGCAACGCAGAATTCCCCCCAAATCTTTAACTGATGTGCCAAAAGATTAAAATAAATCCAGTGAATGTATCAACACAACACAAATAAATAACCAGTGTACATATCAAAGAGGCTTTCTTTCTGCCATGCACTCCCTTTCAACAGTGTCCAATTTTGCCAAACATGACAAAAAAAAAGCATAAATATAAAAACATCTTTCTTTCAGGTCACAAAAAATACATAAATAAATACAAAATAGCTAAAACTGCTGTTATTAGTATAAAAACTGATAATAAAAAGGAAAATGTTCAGTCTTGAGATTAAGTTGTTACTCTCTTTCTGACAGAAACGTGTTTTGTTTTTTACTGTGTTCCAGTTGAGCAGGTCCAACTTATTTAAACTTGTCTGGGATTAGGTTCATCTGTGAGTGGATGCTTGTGGGCGGGCTAGAGATGCCTTCCGACCAATCGGACATGTTGGAATGTGGGGACGAGCTGGACCACTGGTCAGGGGAACCAGGCGAGGGGGTTAGAAAGGGGTGATCAGGCACCTGTAACTGGTGGCTGGGTGTGTTGTCCATCGGGCCTGTGAAACTGTGTTGGGATGGAGGGGTGAGAAACTGGGTGCCAAGCATCTGTGTCTCCTGCGGCATGACCGTGTGGATGGGCACAGAGCGTCCTGAGCTGCCACTTTGCTGCATGTCTGAGCCATTCAGCTCAACAGTTGGGAAGCTCTGGTTGAGGGTTTGACCAGCCGTGGTGGAGTTGGAGTTCTGGTGCTGTAGCTGCCGTGAGTGAGCTTGCTGCATCAGGTGTGCAGATGAGCCAAGGTGGCTGGTCTGCAGGTTCTGGTAGCCCATTATCTGTGACAAGGTGGCAGTACTGACACCATGAAGGGCACCAATCATGCTGTGTGCTATGGGTGGTCCTTGGGAAAAGCTTCCTTGCTGGCCTATGCCCGGATGCATCCTGGCAATCCAGTCACACTGACCACCTCTGCTGCCACCAATGGATGTTGTGCCCTGAGTGCCGGGACTAGACACGGGCAGGTGGGAGAGACGGGGAGGATCAAAAGACATGCGGTTCATATCTTTACCCATATTTATCTGGCCTGTAAGAGAATCCCCATTTCCTTGTAGGTGATTTAAAGACATAGGTGGAGACTGATGGAAGGGGGATGTCATAGGAGGAGAAGCTACATCAGAAAGGTAGCCATGAGGTGACTCTAGTGAATCCACTGGGGAGAGAACTGCTGTTGTGTCTAGCAAATTATTCTTTCCATCCAGTGACTTTTTCTTCTTCACTCTAATATCCTTGCCCCCTTCCTTCCCTCCTTTTCCACCAGAACTTGGTTTTCGAGCCTTCTTGATGGAAGGGGTTGGCTTGAGGTTGCTGAGATAGTCATTGGGGGAGCAGAGAGGTGGAGAGAGGGTGGATGTGTTTAAGGGGGCACTGTGGAGCCCAGGACTCCTAACCACGTTGTATTCATCCAGAAGTCGGACAATGTCATGATGCATGCGCTCCTGAGCAATATCCCGAGGCAGCTGGTCAAGATGGTCAGTGATCTCACGGTTGGCAAAGTGCTCAAGAAGAACTTTTGCAGTCTCATAACTGCCTTCACGAGCTGCAAGGAACAGTGGTGTCTCCTCCTAAAAAATAAGAAGGAAAAAGAAGCTAATAACATAAACACATACAGTAGACCTTGCATAACTTGATCGCAATAATCAGTTCCCATACTTTGTTGTCCTGCATGTCTTTGTTGGCACCATTTTTCAGCAGCACTACTGCAGCCTCCACATTATTCACAGCTGCTGCCCAATGAAGAGCAGATTTACCTGCAACAATCACAGAATAAAATTATTTATCTTCATCACTCCCAGCACAGTAAGGCATGTGTGGAGATGTTTGGATGATAAAACATTAGCTACCAGAATCATCAGTGGCATTAGCATCAGCGTGGCAGTTGATGAGCTCTTCCACCATGCCATCAACTGCCAATCGGGCAGCTAGGATCAGTGGTGTTGTTCCATCATGCATACGGGCATCAAGATCGGTGGCGCGATTTCTGATTAAAATCTGTAAGGAAACAAATTTGTTCAGTAAAAAGGCTTTTAGCTGTTAAGTTGCAGGTCAAAAATTGAAACTCTGAAGAGATGTGGTACTGTGGATGAGAGAAGTTACCTGGAACACTCCTTGTGCATCTGCAGCCACAGCAGCGTGAAGCGGAGTGCGACCCATGTTGTCCTGAACGTTGGCATCAGCACTGGACTCGAGGAGGCGTTTTGCAGCATCTGAGCGAGCATAACGAGCAGCCAGGTGGAGGGCGGTCTCACCTGTGCGATCAGTCTGGTTATGGAGGTTGGCACCCTGGTAGATGAAGTCACAGATTATTTCAGCTGATGGATCCTCTTCCTCTTCACTGTTAACAGTCTCCAGTCCTCCACCACTACAGGAGGCGATCATCAAGGGCGTGAAACCATCTAAAAAGGAAAGAAAATGTAATGAGTTCTCACTCAGAAGAAGCTACCTTTGCTTTCAGGATACACATTTTTTGTAAAAGACATCCTTGTTTGTCTGTGTGCACACCTGGTCCTCTGACATTGACATCCATGCAGTCATTCTCTATTTCTCCTTGTGGGGGCGTAGGCGCAATAGATGCTATCCTCAGGTCAGCTGCATCCAGATGTTGCTGGGTCCATTTCCTCTGGTCAGTTTGATCGCTCAAATCCAACATGGACTGCTCTTCAAACTGAAAGTCACAGCAGTCATTGCAGTTTTAATATAAATGACATGTGATTGAGGTAGAATTATTCCCCAAAAAAGGCTATTTTTTTGTTGACCTTACCCTGAAGCGCCTACAGTCTGGATCATCATCACCCCATTCATTTTGATTGTCATCCATAAGATTGAAGTCTGAGTTCTTCATTGGTCTGTTTAAAAAAGATGCATAGAAAGGGCAGATTAGACTACCTATAGGCCTAATGTAATAAATATAAATGTAACATATGAGGTTTAAATTTTAAAGCAAAACTGCCCTGAAGTCCTACTATTAAAGGCTACTTACTTTAGTCCAACAGAATCTTCTCCCAGTGGCTCTCTGCGTTTCTTTTTGCTGGGCTCAGACACTTTGAATCCCTCAGGAAACCAGAGCTGGCCATGCTCTCGTCGCCGCTTACGAGACACTAGAACACCCAAGCAGATGAAACCCAAGGCAGCGAGGCCCAGGAAGACTACATACATGGGGTACAGCTCTGTAGTGGAGGGAGTCGGTCTCACACCTGGAGAAATAAAATAAGAAATAAAAATGTTGCTCATTACTAAGAAATTCCATGCAGACGACAGTATGTATGAAACAACTATAGCACATACTTGTGACAGCTTCAATGTAAGGAACATTGAGGCTTCCACTGGTTGCCAGTGCTCCAAGAAATGCAGCCACATCTGCAGCACTTTGGAAACATTCAGTAGACTGCTGGTAACACTGACGATTGTCAATCTCCAGGTACACAATAGACCTAGGAGCAGATATGGGTGGAAAAATTAGCAGGGTGCACATTCTTATAGGACTAAAATGAAATAGGTTATTGCTTAAAAAGTTACTGATATAGTATTGTCCTACCCCTTGATTTGGACAGGATCCAGCTCCCTGCGTTTCCGTGGAATGACCATAGAGGACACACTCTCTTTCACTTGTTCCAAAACATTGGCAGGCACTGAAGTCCACTCAGGCCAGCCATCAGCAGAGCGCTTCAGCACATTATGTTTAACCAGGTCTTGTTCATTGCCATAGTAGGGAAAGATCATAGGCTCTCCTTTGGCATCACGACGGAACACCACATTAGTGTGGAGAACACTGCTTAGCTCTCTAAGGAAGGACGAGGACCGGTTCTTAAGGTGTTCTGGGGTAATATGGACAACCAGAACCAAATGTCCATCTGCAAGCTTCTCTGGCATGTTGTTGGCACAGTCGAGACCATCCCATTCACATTCTGCATTGTTGCAGCCCTGGTCGCAGTGACCATCTGCATAGTGATCTTTACAATACTGATCATACAGAGGACTGGAAAAAAGAAGATAACTGTGTTAGTACTGTTATTTAAAAACACAATTCTTTGACTTAAAATCAAATGCAAAATTTCCAACTCACTTGCACTGCCCTTCCTGTCCTTGGCAGTCAAAGCCATCATAGAGACAACCTGGACTGTTACACTGGCCATCACATTTCCCATTGTTGAAGTAACGCCAACACTGCAGAGCAGCGGAACAGTTTTGCCATGGATCATCAAAATTAAGCGAACAGTCTCCTCCGTCCCATCCACAGGCATGGTTGTTGCACCGCGAGTCGCAGATGTGGTTTCCTGCCCACTCATCACACTGAGGAATTTCACAGCTCACCTCCACTTCCGGAGGTGGAGTTATGTCTCGACCAAAGCCCCCAATGAAGGAGTAGTCCAGTATGTGACAAAGCAGGCCGTTGAAGTTACTGGGGCAGCTGCACTGGAAAAAAGGAGCATCAGGAGTGATCTGGCAAGTGCCCCCATTGTAACAGGGGTTGGAGATGCAGAGGCTGTCAGTGGGTGTTAGACACTCAGGCCCTGTGAAGGTTGAGGGGCACAGGCAGCGTGGACCTAGGTGGCCTGATACACATGTACCACCATTCTTGCAATTCAGACTGCCACATGAGCGAGAATCATACTCGCATGATGAGCCAGTAAAGCCCTACAGGAACATAAACAGAATGAGTTTATTTTCATTATTATAAAATAAAACATTAACATTGTCAGGGGCATTTTTATAAGACAATGTTTTAGTTACACTCACAGGTGGACATTTGCAGATAAAACCATGAGGTGTGTTACTGGCAACAGCACAAGTCCCTCCATTTCTGCAGGGTCTTCCCTTGCAGCCATCAAACACCTTGTCACAACGCTGACCTGTAAAACAGAAACATTAAGCATGTGCCAGGTTCTCTTTCATACATGTACTCTATATCTCTCTTTAGTTTCGTGTTGCTAGATGCAAACCAGTACCTGTGTATCCAGTTCGACATTCACATCGGTAGCTGTTGGTGAGCTGGATGCAGTTGTAGGACCCTCTAGGGTCACAAGGGTCTGACAAGCACTCATTGACATCTCCCTCACAGCGCTCACCAACGTAACCTGGTGGACACACACACTGGTAGCCTCCAATGCGGTCCACACACTTGCCATTGTTGAAACACTTGGGCTCTTTTGTAAATGGATCAATAGGGGGGTTGCAGTCATCCAAATTGATTTCACAGTGAACTCCTACAGAAGGCAGACATATTGGGTCAGAAAACATGCATCATGTTTTGGTCACCTGCACATTTGTTTTTCCAAGTATATTTGAGAAGCAGCTGCATACCTTGTGTCCCTCTCGGACAGGAGCATTTGTAGGTGTTAATGAGATCGATGCAGGTGCCTCCATTCTGGCAGGGTTGAGACTGACACTCGTTGATGTCTTTAGAACAGTTTCTACCATGATAACCAGGAACACACTGATAGAGAAAGTTAAAAACACTTAATTATTCAAATGGTCTAAAAACTTTACAAAAACAAATGCTTCATGACATTTTTTTACTCAGTAAGTTATGTTGCACTCTTGATTCAAATGACATTTATAATATAAAACATCTCATTAGTATTTACACCTATTTCATGATGTGATTTTAGTTCCTTGACTCAATCATATTTCATTTACCTCACAGCTGTAACCTCCCAGATAATCAGTGCAGGTCGCTCCATTCTGGCAAGGATTGGGTGAACACTCGTCCACTTGCTCCTGGCAGTAACTCCCAGTGTATCCAGCCTGGCAGCGACAGTAATGAGTGTTTCCAGCATCCAAGCACTGGCCTGAATTCCTACACAACTGTGACACCTCAACACCTGCAACCAAAACAAAAAAAGACTTACAGAGTCTGCCAATCACACACCAGAATTAGATTCAGTCAAGTCAAATGTACCGGTACAAGCTACAGCATTAAAAGTAAATCATTACCTTGTCGTTTGGCTGCAACCTCACAAGACACACTTGGGATGTCACAGTACAGGCCAGTCCACCCAGTTTGACACTGGCAGGTGTATGAAGCTCCCTGCTGCCAGCAGGATCCTCCATTTTTACAAGGAGAAGACTCACACCAACGCACAAGATTCTAAAAGAAAGCCAAACAGAACAAACATGATAAGTTCTGTAAACTGAAGGAAGTGTGTGAATGTATCACAGTCTGTGATTACACAGAGCTCCTACCTGACAGTTGACTCCTGTGTAGCCATGAGGACAGGTGCACTTGTATGTCCCATAACCGTCAAGACAGGTGCCGCCATTGAGGCATGGCTTGGAGTCACACTCATTGATATCATATTGACAGTAGCTGCCAGTGAACCCAGTTAAACACAGACAGGTGAAGGTGTTGATTCCATCCATACAGGTGCCGCCATTGAAACAAGAGCTGTACATTCAAAAAAAGTTATTTTAAGATCCCAACACTTGAATTGAAGCAGATCGGTTGATAAATACTGTATATAAGACAAGATGACCTACCTGTCAGTACAGTCATTGGTGTTGATCTCACAGTTAATACCACTAAAGCCTGGTGGGCAGGTGCAGGTGTAGCTGTTGACACAGTCAGTGCAGTTGGCTCCATTCTTACATGGGTTACTTTCACATTCATTAATGTCCTGCTCACACCGACTGCCACGAAACCCAGGCAGACAGGTACATGTGAAACTGTTGATGCCATCATGGCAGAGTCCTCCATTACTGCATGGATCTAAAACACGGGAAAAAATGGTTTAAGAATGCATTTTATTATAGTATTTCAAATCAGAGACCAGAACTTGCAACTTACTTGGTTTGCAGTCATCAATGTCTGTCTCACACGTCTGGCCACTGTAACCCGGCTTGCACTTGCACTGGTAGCCACCCATTGTGTTAAGACACAGAGCACTGTTGCGACATGGATGCTTCACACATTCGTTGATATCGATTTCACATGTTTGACCTTTTGTTTGAAAAACAGTTAGGGGAACGTTTTTAAAAATCTGGTTGATTTAGAGATCAGATGAAACACACAAACACAAAACCATGAATAGATGCATACCTTGCCAACCTTCAGGGCAGATGCAGGAGAAGCTCTGGTAGTCTTCAGCCTCCTTACATATGCCACCATTTTTACATGGGCGGGGGCTACAGGGGGCCAATAGGGTCTCACAGTTTTCACCTGAAAACACATCAAACATCAGTATTAGTTCACATTGTGAAGCAGCTGCCTCTATCATAAATTTCAGCCTAAAAAATGTCACAAAAACAATACTGGTCCAATTTTTGAAAGTGGCACCACTTTTCAAATTCCATTTTCCGTTCCACTTCCTTATCCATTTCCATGATGACTTAGCCAAACAGGAAGAGCCTTCCTGTTTCCTGCTATTGTGGGATTTTAGACAGGAAACGGGACATAACGGAAGTGAGGCTAAAGCTTGGAGTAGAGTCTGCTTCTACAGCTTATATCAACTGCTGTGGCATGTTTTTTCAAGACACATGCTATGTTATCCCTGCAAAACAGGCAAGCAGTTCTTTCCACACAGAGATGCCAAAAACAAGGCATCCCTGCGGTTAGTAATCAGCTGATGTTTTCTCAAACAACACAGGGTATGATAGTGTAAAGCCTTTGTGTGGAAACTGGAGCACTATCTTTACATTTTCAGATCTGCAAACACAGCTGAGACAGCAACAAAGCGCTTTTAGGAATTCAGGAAATAGCCTAACTCTTTGAGTGAAAGATAAGTTTCTCTGCGTCATACCAGTGTAAGGCAGCAAGCAGTTGCATTTGTATCCAGCCACATCATCAATGCAGGTTCCCTGATTGAGGCAGGGATTGGATGCACACTCATTGATGTTAGTTTGGCAGTTAGGTCCTAAAGTGATGAGATTAGAATAAACACACTTGGGTTAGAGTTTTAACCATTGGTCTTTTCTTGTCTGATTGAAATCAAAGGATTGCTACTGACCGGTGAAGCCAACTCTGCATGTGCAGTGGTATCCACTGGTCATGTCCTTGCAGGTTCCCCCATTCATGCAGGGGTTGGACTCACATTCATTGTTGTTAATGTCACAGTTTTGGCCACTCCAGCCAGAGTCACAGGTGCATTTGTAGCTTAAAAGGAAATAAACAGATTAGCTGGTGTGTGTGTGTGTGTGTGTGTGTGTGTGTGTGTGTGTGTGTCTAGTTTTTGCTTCTTTTGCAACATAAAAATTGTGTAAATACCCATTAATGAGGTCCTGGCATCGACCATGAATGCAAGGGTTGCTGGCACACTCGTCTACCTGTGACAAACAGGTGGCATCATTGTAACCCTCTGGGCATAGGCATGTGAAACTGTTGATGCCATCAACACATGTGCCCCCATTATGGCAGGGGTTGATAGCACAGTCGTCAATGTTGATGTTACACATTGTGCCTGCAAAACAATAAAAGAGGACAGTTTAGGAAACACTGGTTTTCAAAGCAGTAACATGATAAATAAAATTGTAGCTCAGTAAAATTCAGTGAACTACAATATTATATGGTAGTAGCTGAGGGTCATTCACATCACACACTTAGCACTAACAAGGTATTGCAATGTTGTGCATGTTATTTTAAAGACTTGACCAAAAGCACTATGAACTCATCATTTCATAACATAAGATGATCTAAGTTTAAAACATTGACATTCTTTCAATAAATGCTAGGGCTTTAATTTACAGTGTTATAATTTGAAAGCTGAGGTGTTCTTTGCAGCTTTAGGATAACAGTGAGGGAATGAATCCCTCAGCAGCTTTGGGTGAGCAGAAGCTGTAGCAGCTTCAGTGTGTGCCTGGCCTGGTGGCCCCTGGAGGCCCTTTTACTTCTACCCATTGATTGAATGGGGCCTTGTTGAATAGGCAGAAGAAAGGTTTTCAGCTGGATCTGAGGGAGGGAGGTGCTGCCGGGAGAGAGCAAGAGGGAGGGAGGGGGGGGTTAGCTACTCTCCCTATTCATACTCACGCCACCCCCAATCCACGAAGAACTAACCTCACCCAAGACTGTTTACAGGGACAGAAGGCCGAGTAACAATTAACCCCCCCCCCCCTGATCTCCAAGCCATTTCCCTCCTCCACTGCTCCTCATCAATCAGGAGAGGAGGGCCCAACTGCCTGATATCCAGTCACAATAGTCCTCTGTCCCTCTGTGTCTCAGTCCTGCTGTTCCCTCCTCACTCACCCTGAGAGTACAAAAAGCTGGTGGGGTGAAGGAGGAGGAGGGATGCACAGCAGCCTATACACACACACACACACACACACACACACACACACACACACACACACACACACACACACACACACACACACTTGTTACCTCCTCCCTGCCTCTTTTGTCAAATAATCACAATGCAACTACCAGGCAGAACCGGCTCTGTTGGGTTATTAAAAGAAATGAAGATGAGAGTCGTCTACTTGCAGAAATAAAACTATTACTGTAGTTTACATTCTATTACATTAAAACTAGATGATCACCTTCAAAGTAACAAAGTTAAAGTACTTAAATCGAATATAACAGATGGCTATGCCATGCAATTTCACACTAATAGATTACCAAAATGTGATTACAGGTCAGTCCTTTTTTAAAAGGATCAGCTTACAGAGTCATTCCAGTCTCAACATCACAGTCTTTTCAGAGGGCAAACAAAGTTAGTGCTTTGTGTGTGTGTGTGTGTGTGTGTGTGTGTGTGTGTGTGTGTGTGTGTGTGTGTGTGTGTGTGTGTGTGTGTGTGTGTGTGTGTGTGTGTGTGTGTGTGTGTGTGTGTGTGTGTGTGTGTATCAGGTTTTGGGGCTGTCTTCCCTTTCTCTCTACCTGTCTATCCCATGTATGCAATATGACACCATTGTTCCACAAAAGCAGATCCGCCAGCCACCTGTCAAACCCGCCCCTCCCAAAGCTCAGGGGACCACCCCTCCTGCACCTGTACACTCCATCCAGTGCTCACCTGTGTAACCTGGCTCGCATGCACACTCATAGCCATTGATTTTGTCGATGCACCTCCCAAAGTCACAGGGCTTGCTCTTACAGTCGTCCAGGTTCACCTCACAATTGATGCCTATTGATTGTAACAAACAAAGTGAGAAAGATACAAACATTTTCTCTTTAATAATTTGAGCCATTTGAGGATAAGTGAAGCATTACCTGCTGTGCCTTTAGGGCAGGAGCAGACATATGAGTTCTCCCTGTCCTGGCAAGTGCCACCATTCTTACAGGGTTGGCTAAGACACTCATTGATGTTGGTCTCACACAAGCGGCCAGTGTAGCCAGGATGGCAGTAGCAGGTGAAGGAGGCCAGGCCATCCTTACAGGTGCCATAATGGCAGGGGTCAGAGTAGCACTCGTTGATGTCAATCTCACAGTGCTGCCCTGTGTAACCTGAAAAGACAGAACAAAATCTTCAATAACTGCTACATTTCTCTCCAAAGTATATAAAAATAAATAAAAGTTTAATGAAGAGACTGCTGTACCTTCAGCACATTCACATGTGTACTTATTGGGTCCATCGGTACATTTAGCTCCATTCTTGCAGGGGGTGCTGGCACACTCATCAATATCCACTTGACACAGGCTTCCTGAAAATCCTGTATGAAGTATTTCATGAAACTTAGATTTTTTTCTAATGCAGAAAAAAAGTCAAGGAATGTATTCGCTCAAGATATTCTTTGACTCACATCTACAGTGTGCATAATGTGAGAACGGAAAAAAGACAAACTAATTTGCATCTGAAGTGGGTCCACAGGACGCTGAAAGTCCTTACAAACCATTCCACAACACCACCTCCACCCCCCAGGCCCCCTGCTTTTACTGTGCAGTGAAATCTTTCTTTTAAATTTCAACACAATGGCCTCCAGCTTACCAGCTACAAACCAATCCCTGCCCCCAGTTGTGGCACTAAGCTCTAACACAAACTCCTCAGCCCGCCAAATATGCTAATGTCAGTGTAGCCTGCTCTACTTGGTCCAGTTCACCCATAAAAAGGCTAGCAGACACTAGGAGTAAATCATTAAAGAGCATATTTTAAGTTGGACACTCCCTTAAACAAATGTTTAGAGAAATATAATAGAAACTTTTTCTGAATAAAAATTTACACAAATTCAGCTTAATTAGGCTCTTGGATTCGTTTTTGTGAGAATTGTCAATTTTTTCACCAAACCGGAAGTGACGACAGAGCCGGGAGACCGTTCGTTCTCTATATAGAAAACTGATCCACTGATCACTACTTGTGACGAGCAAAACAAACCCCTAGAGTGCCGTTATTTTATTACTTTATTACTATAGTGAGAAGTTATTTTATTAAGATAAAAAAAAAAAAAAAAGATAAAAACAATCAGTCCTGTAAGGCTGTACCCTGTCGGTCCAGCTGTAGACCCACCTCCTCACTTGGGTCTGGGTAAAATACCAGCGTTTAGCACCAGGTTTTTGATCATCAGAGCTCCAAACATTGAGCTGCGTTTAAGAAATGAAAGAGTTTATAAAAAGTTTCACAGGATGCAGCTAAACGGTTCGAGGCTGACCGAAACAGTGTCGGGTCAGGCTGGAAACCCCGCTGGGAATCCCCTCTTGGGAGCCGCTGGGAACGTGAAGCCCCTCTGGAGAGCATCGCAGCATGGATTTACTGTACCCCGCCAGCCAGGTGAGGGTCAGACACCTGAAGGAAATGCTCTCATGAAATCGCTGATCGGTACCGGACGACCCACCACGAACCGTACCAAACCTGGCATGGAAACGAGACTCAAGTCTCCCCGTTAGCTCCTGTTAGCTGCTGCATGCTAACAGCGGTTAGCTCTTGTTAGCTGCTGCGTGCTAACAGCGGTTCCGGTGAATGGATCGAAGT
>SSNR01000013.1:1909798-1920362 GCA_006937965.1 Callopanchax toddi
TCATAAACATAATAAATATAATTTAGCATTTTTTATTAAAATGAATACACACCGACTGGATTAAAGAGTGCTCTAACCTAAAACTAACAACTCATCGCCGACAGCGAGCAGGCAGCTGGCAGACTAGAGCGGTGCCAGTCTGAGATGTTAAAGTAGTTTAGCTTTAAAAAATCTACACAATGATTAAAACAAGCATCTGTTACACAAACTCCACACAACAAAGGGCTCAAATGATCATATTTATGGGATTATTGATCGTACAGAGTGTTAAATTATCCTACAAATACTTTATTTATCTACATCTGACAACACTGTAAGCAGCGCCACCTAGCTAGGAGCTCCCTTAGCTGACGTCACAGGTCCACATATGAAAAAAAAAGCGTTTTTAGAAGCTTTGCAAAAAGGGGCACTTTGGACTAGAAAAATGGTTTAAAAAAATTTATTGTAAAACAAAATACCCTCAATAAACATTTCAAATAGTATTTTTGGACAGAGTTTTATCAGAATTAAAAAAAAAAAAGAACTTAATATATGCTCTTTAACATCTATCTAGTCTGTGAACCATGTGTGCTATACACGTTGACAACCCGGTTAATGGTCTGCTTTTTATAGCATCTTTTCTGTTCTAATTGTCTGACAAAAGTTATTCCCCCCAAAAATGATTAATTCTAGCTTATTTTTTCCAAACTTCTACAAATGATCTTACCTTTGGCACACTCGCATTGGAAGGAGTTGATCTTGTCTATGCATTTTCCATTGTTGAGACAAGCCTGGCTGGCACACTCATCTGTGTTGATATGGCAAAACACACCCTCATATCCTGAAATGGAAAATGAAGAAGTCAAGTTTCTTTTCTTACCATCTGACCAAGAACTTAAAGAGAATTTATCACTTCACCATGTAATTTAATATTTCTAATAATGTACACATAAAGTAATAATGCATTGTGATGACTTTTGGAAACATACAGTATCAAGAAGAAGCCTTATTTACATTACCAACAGTGAGAGCAGATTTACAACTATAAGTCCATCACTGTAAAGTACATGTTTGAACAGCAAATGCAGAAAAGATCAGGACTATATTTTATGCTTATTATGTGTGAGAATATTAAAATGTAGGCAGCTACTAGCAGCACTCAACAATTTGTGGTCAGTCAGGGCAGGTTGTGATTTTAGGACTGAAATAAATTAAACAATAAAACATTTCAGTCATTTGATGTCAAAAGAAATTTACATAACTTTAAAAAGTCGTGCTTTTCATATTTATTGTGTATACATATATCCTAGGAGGCCTTAAGCATGAAACAAAAAATCTCAATGTATGACCTTTGTAGCCATTTGTTCAACAAAAAAGTACAAAGCTTGCAAATTTGCAAGTAAACAATAAATTCTCCCATTTTGTTGGAATATAAACCAGCTGTCCTACCTGGCATACAGATGCAGTGGAAGCCCCCAATCTGGTCTAGACAGGTAGCATCATTATGGCAGGGATTGGACATGCATTCATTAACATCCATCTCACACCGAGGTCCTTCATATCCTTGAAGACACTTGCACTGGAAAGAGCCTTTAGTGTTGAGGCAGCGACCACCATGCTCACAAGGGTTGGCACCTAAAACATGTCCAAGTTAAACCTGGCCTAATTTTTGTCCAACATTATAATAACTTTGCTTTGTAGAGCTAAATAAATGACAGACTGTATCACTTACCAAGGGAGCACTCGTCGATATCCAAGTTGCAGGCGGATCCAGTGTAACCTGGTGGACAGGTGCAGATTGCCTTCCCATTAACTGGATTGGTGTCACAGTTGGAGCCCTTTTGACATGGGTTGCTGATGCAGGCATCATCAAGGTGGCACAGCAAACCTGAGGGTGCAAATGTACCACATTTACTCTCTTATCTTCAGATGTGTCTTCATAGCGTGTCTTGAAGACAGTAGTTACCTGTGCGTCCATGCGGACACTCGCAGAAAAATGAAGCTACACGATCATGGCAGGTGGCGCCTTGATAACAAGCGGCGCTGGCACAGTCGTCGATGTTTTCACTGCAGTCGTCACCTGTCCAGCCATTGACGCAGACACAGTGGTAGCTGCCATGTGTGTCGTGGCATGTTCCTCCATTCTGACAGGCATTTGGCATCAGCTCACACTCATCCACATTTTCTGTGCAGTACTGACCTGAAAGTTATAGAGTCGACTATAAGCGCATGCTACGATGAAGTTTCTTTGTTTTATGTTATTTTGTTTTTTAAGTACGTATAGAGAAAGAAATTAAAAGATAACCTGTGTAATGAGGTGGGCACTGGCAGTTGTATGTGTTCACCCCATCCACGCACACACCACCATTCTGACAGTTGTGACCTGGACAGTCGTCAATGTTATGCTCACAGTGTTGGCCTGTGAAGCCTGATGAAAAAGGAAAGAACAGGACACAAGGGATTAGAATGGTATGAAGTAAGACAGATAAGGACAGACTTAGCCATGCTTGTATTTGGTTAATAATCAGACATTTCCTTCCGCCCTATGCACATAAAAAGATAAGGTCTCGAGATTCACGTGACAAACCATTTTAATGCTCTGTTGATGACACTGCATCTCCTTAGACATCAAAGACTTGAGTGGGTATTTTACAGGCATGAATGTTTGATTAAAAATCAACCCACAGCTCTGCAGGTGCTCGTGTGGCTTTGCTATCTAAACGCATTCCAGAGCAGACAACCACGAGAGGCACACAGCATGGATTAAACTTTAACACACAAACCACCAATATCCCTCATTTATTCATAAATCTATACAATATGATCACAAGCAGCCAATTTAATTTAAAAAAACACACAAGCAGATTAAATATTTCATGATTAGGTTTTATTTTAACTTTTAGAAACAAAAATAAAAATGTGTGCTGCAATTTGAAGGAGAAAAATGTCTTCACAGCTGGACTGCAACAACAGTAACTCCCAACAACTCTGCATACCAGCACAGTAATAAAAGCAGACAGATTGGCTAGAAGAAGGTGAAAAACAAGTAATGTTTTGTGAGTCTGGATGAGGTGTGTTTATCTATATGTTGTGTGTTCACATGTATTTCTGCCGTTTTGTGGGCTCACTGGTGATTATCAGAAGGAAATGTCTGTGCAACTGTATCCTGCCAGCGGAGGCTGGCAACAAGAGGGGAGTTGGGTAACCAGAAACTGTTCAACCCTCCCAATCAGATTTTACCACAGCAGCACTCTGCTTTCCAGGTCAATACTCTTTTAGGAAAACAAATTTTTTCCAACCAAATGCAAACAATTGAGGTCTGAAAAGGTTCAATAACTTTTCTTTATCTATTTTGTATACTAATCAATGTTTGCACTTTACCTGGAAGGCAGCTACAGTCGTAGGTGGTTTCTCCTTTCTGGACGCACGTTCCTCCATTTTGGCATGGTGAAGGGCTGCATGGCAGGTAAGGGGTCTCACAGTGCTGACCAATGAATTCTTGAGGACAACGACAATGGTATGAACCAACCTCGTTCACACACAAACCACCATTAAGGCATGGGGAGGGAGACTGAGCACACTCGTTCACATCCTGCTTGCAGGTTTGACCTTGGAAAGTGGGAGGGCAGGTGCACTTGTAATTGGAATCTAAGGCTGAACATTGGCCTCCATTTGCACAAGGATTGGATGCACAAGGGTTAGGAGTCTGGCAGGTTTTGCCTGTAAAACAACAAATTAAAAGAGAGTTGGTTATTTATGTTAAATTCAGAGAGAAGAAAGGTAAATTTATGAGAAAAGGTTCAAGGTTGTTTGCTACGTACCTGACCACCCTGGTGGGCAGCGGCAGCGGAAGACAGTGAGACTCGTAAGTTCACATGTCCCTCCATTTCGACAGGGGGAGTTCATGCAGGCATGGTTTCTGGGAGTCAGGCACAGTCTGTCAGTGAAGCCCAAGCGGCATATGCAGCGAAAATCAAAGGTGTTGCCATGGGAAACTGCATGGCATTCGCCATTGTTACGACAGGGTGAAGGGCTGCAGGGGCTAGGATACTGGCACCGATCTCCTACATAGTCACTGGTGCACCTGTGAAAAGACAGTGAAAAATAGGGGGGGAGTGATGATTTTGTGTTGTTTTCTAAATCTTTGGAACAAATATCTAAACAAAAGAGGAATATTAGGGGAGGGAAAGAGGGAGGGCTGGAAGTTTCCCGCCCTGCAGAGACCCACTGTGGGGGGACAGCATGTTGTTCTAGCGGGTCTCTGTGGATTAGACTCTCTCAGAACCTTGAAAACACATTCTGCTAGGACAACAGACACCGCTAAATAGTCTAGCCGTGACAGCCTGTTCCCATCTACCTTTTGCCCCCACTCTGTCCACATCCATCCCAAATGATCGCAGAGATCAAGGGGACTGTACCGCCTGTGGATGTCCCCTACGAAGCTTTGTATTCAAGCCCTAAGCTCTCCAATGCTCCTATGTTGGACAAGGACAATTACTGCTACAGTCACATGGCCTAAACTAACGGATTATTAAAACGTCAACGCTCATGTCACAGCAATATATGCATCGAGAAAGTTTGCTTAAAATAAAATCACAAGGATTTCAACAACTTGTTCAGATATCGCTTGATACATCGCTAAACCATGAGCTCCCATCTGGCACGTAAAGGGGCATTTAAAGTCAGCGGGGGAAAAAAGTGTTTATGTTTGAATTGGAGCTTGTGTGACAGTGTGCAGTTGCACACACAATCGTGAGTGTTTATGTGTAAGGAAGGGCATCTGTTGGCCTCCGAGTATCTCCACAGAGAGCAGGTGCGCATGTTAATGAAGGCAGCTGTTGGACAGGACTCCTCCTCCCCTCGTTCTCCTTTCTCCTCCCCCTTATCCTCCTCTCTACCCCCCTCCTCTCACTCTCCTCTCTGTCCTCTTCTCAGATGGGGGGAACTGAAAAGCCAACCTCTCCTCCAGGGACATAAAGAACCCATGTGAAGTCAGCTGTTGCAACTTCTGTCTCTTCAGCTTACCCAAATTACAAAATTCACTTTATTTTCTCTCATCCCTGTTCCTGTTTTGATTTTACACAACATCCTCTTTCCCTCAAGTTTTCTTAACGTCTACTTAAAATATAGATTTTTGTTTGCTCCAGTGAGGAATTTTATAGCTTTCAGCAGTTTGCTTTTACAGCGTTCCCCTCATGTCACACAGGACTGCTAAAAAATTCTGTTGTTGACTGAGTTAAGAGAGACCGTTGGGAGGGGGGGGGTTTAACAGTCCCATGTGCCCCAACAGGGAGCCCAGACAGTTCCAATTGGCAGAGGACTGTAAAGGTATTTGGGTCTGCTTTGAAGTTTCTCTGCTTCCTATTTCACTTCACACACTGAACTATCACAAAGGGAAGTAAATGGTTTGCGAAAAAATGTGACTCAGCAGAATGAAACTGGCCAGTTTTAATAACAAATGTGTGTCCTTCTCTGAGTGTGTGTGTGTGTGTGTGTGTGTCACCCTACTGTATAAAGGTGTAACAGATCCCCTTTGTCCTCAAGTCAGACCAAAGTTCCACCCACACGCTGAAAAGACCAGCAGCACACACACAAACACACACACACACCAAGGCAACAGGTCTCTGCCGGCAATGCAATGTCCCCTCAGGCCGGAGCAGATGCTTCCCTGACCTCTGACCTCAAACACTTTTGTGAGTGTGGGACGGCCTCTTTGCCTTCTCTCCCCTCTCTGCTCTGTCCCCGCTGGGCCTGATCTACCATCTGTCACACTGGGGGTGACTTTATCCTTCGACTCAAAACCAGAGCAACTGTGCGGAGAAAATGCCACTGCTGAGGAAAAAGTTACACAAAAAGATCGAGAGTGGCATACAGTAATCACGCACGTGTGTAATAGTTTTATCGTCATTGAGTTTCCTTTCATGCTGCTTGTGGTTTCAATCTTTTTCTTCTCTCCCCCCACAGTTCTCACTCCCCCTCCCTTTTTCTCTTTTCTATTTGTTTCCCACTTTTCCTCCTGATTCATTCTGTCTGGTTAACTGATGTTCCCTTAAATGTGTCTATAATCATTAACCTAGATCTGACCCCCAGGGTTCACATCTGTTAGCAAATTAGAATTGGAGGGCTGCTGAACTATTAGAAGGATGCAAAACCCAAAAACACTGCTTCATATAAAGTGTCTCCCCAAAAATAGCTTGAATGAGTTATTTTATGTTACATCTAATTTCCCTGAAGAAACAACAGCTGACAAATTGCTTACAACAAAAACTCTGAATCTACTTGTTCATTTCTGCAATTTTCTTCTCATAGCTCCCCAAAAGTGCTACAACTTTAAAGGTTATGTTGTTTTCATGGTGGCAGACCACTTGTAGATGTAATTTTTCAGCACCAGTGAGAAAATGTCCCACCTCCAGGTCAAACCAGTAAAACACCTGCCTACTAACACACCCCTTATATTGGATAATCTCTAACCTACAATGAATTACTCCAATTATGACCAATAAGATGGGCACACTGCAGACAGCATCCTCAGTCTGAAACCAATACAACATGTATTCCCAGTCCTTCTTGGGACTTTTGCATGTGCTACCACACAATTTCATACATCTTAATTATGGTTCACTGCTTTATCTGTTAAGCCTAGAGGTCTTTTGACTCAAATTGACCACATCAACTGTTAAAGAGCTTAATAAAACTAGATAAACGTTTCTCTGGAAATGGTCAAGCACAAGATCTGGACTAAAATCTGTGAAATACAACCCAATTTCCAATGAATATATTTTTCAAAGTTCCTGAAAAACTATTGTTTAAGACCATTTTATGAAATTCCAAGAACATGGTATAAATAAAGGTGTTGCTCATGACTTTTGCACAGTGCTGTACATTTGAAGGAGGTGTCATCTCTACGTTTGACAGCCTGGTATATGTGAACTTTCAGCACCCACTAGAGTGAAAAAGCCCCTTATCTGCCTGCTCTGATAGCTCAGCTTTGATTGTCCTACTTTGAGAATCTCCAGGACAGTCTACTCAATAGTCACTCCAGTCCATCTCAGAATATGGAAAACATATCTCTGCTATACAGTTATATTACAGTAGCATTATGAGAGTTTTAAGCATATTGCTCCCATGGGAAAGAGGACTGAACCTTTCTCCAACCTGGTTTCAGGCTGTTTCAGAGGGGCTCTGGCATCTGGAGAATGGGCCTGACCAGGGGAGTGGCAGACTCAGGACTTTAAACTCAATAACAGCCCAACATCAACAGGCACACTTAACCCTGTCGGGCACTTGCATGCTCTAGATTTGCTTAAGCCCACATGGAGCTGAGCCTTCACAGAAACCTGCTTGGTAATCCTATAGTAGGACAAATGAAGAGCGGCATTCCTTGAGGGAGAGTGTCTCCTCTCTCTGGACAGGCTGTTTTGAGTGAGACGTTTTATCATGAATATGCAGTGCAAGACAGCTGTGTGTCAGGTCAGAGGGGCGTGATCACTCCAAGCACCACAGACTGGAAGTTATTTCTCACTTTCTAATCTATTTCTGTCGGGCGTCTTGTAGTATTTCAGACAGGACTGTTGAACAGTTACCTCTGACCAAAAACAGAGCCAGTTTCTTCAAAGCAGCATCAGTCATGCAAAGGTACGGTTCAGGTCATCAACCTCTCAGCCCCACTGTGCCCTTGTTACAGTCTCACAAATGGAAACGGTTTGACTCACACAAAGCTGTGCCCTTCCTCGCATACTCTCAAGCTGCCCACATAAGCAGCATGCGACAGCACCGTAGGAAACAGGAAGCCCCAGACCTACAAATAACCTCTTACTTCTCAGAGTCCTGACAGAACGCTTCCCTGTTACAGACGTTTGTAGTCGTTTCACTGTGTCTCAACAACCACAACAAACTGTTTTTTGAGAGGATGTTTGGATTTCCCCCCTGAAAACTGAATGTTGAACGAAAGGTCTTCAGTTCACAAACACATATTTTCTCATCCCAAACTGAACAAATAAAGCTGCTTTAATGTCTGATCAGGGACTTTTGTTGGGATTTCAGATGTTTTTGAAAACCTCTCACTTATCCACACTTTGCATAAAAATCACAAAAGTTTAACCAAACATTAAGAGATTTATTGAGCTTTTCATCTCTGCTTTCGAAAAAAAAAGTTAATCTCATTCTGTGGGGGAAAAAAACACTAAGGTATATCTGTACCACGTCTAACTGTACTGACATTTATGATTTGCTATTTAATTTGCACGCATACCACTTTCTTCTTGCCATAAGAGCATCATGGCCTGCCATATAACTTAACCAAAAGCCATGAAAATATCAAATCTCTGTCTCTTTGTGGGGTCGATTCTGAAAACAAGCCCAGTAAAAATCAGAGAAATTAATACACAGTACAACAAGTTCCATGTGTTTTGTGAAAACGAAGTTTATTCTTATAATCAGGATGTGATGATGAGTATTTTTTAGAAGGTGACTTAGTTTGCCTTATTACAAGACATAAATCTAGCTATCTGATTTCCACATGATTTACATCAAACCTACATCTTCTCTTCGCCAACAAATGATATCACCCTGGCACCGTGAGAACTGTACTGGAGGAGGTTTTAACTCCATCTTCCTACTGAAACCTGTGTCACCACATGAAGCAAAACCCACAAAGCACAACATAACTCATTTCAATAAGTCTGTGTGCATTAAATCCTCTTTTTACTTTCTAATTTATTCAGAGAGTCACTTCTTTCTAACCAAAAGCAAACTTTCCAATAATGAACACAATCGCCATGTGAATTTGATGATATGGCACAAACATTCATGTTCGTGACACGAAGAAGACAACTGGGAACATTACTGGAAACCCCTCCCCTCGTGCCGACACTGCACTCTGACCCCCTGAATCTCACAACGCACCCCAGGAATGATAGCTGCTTGGCTTGGCAGGGATGAATGATTAATGAAAGGAAAAGCGAGGAGGAAGAGAGCGAGAGTGGGTGAAGTGATGCCCCTCATCCTGTCTGTTTTTAATTAGACTGAGCAGAGATGGAGACCACAATAAGAGCTTTGTAGGGGCAGAGGGAGAGTTTCTGTGTGCCAGTGTGTCCACACATGCAGAAGTCCGAGTGTGTGTGGAGTGTGCAGATTAGATATTGTGAATTAGTGGCCCTGGGCTAGTGGCTCAGGCTCTAATAGGTCCCTCTTGTCCCCACAAACCAGAGAAGCGCCTGTCGTGACCACATGCCCTGAGGGGTAAACCAGGCCACCTTTGAGCCACTTTGCAAATGGAAACAAATTTACAGCAGAACTGGAAATCACTTTTTTATTACTGTTTTCCGATTGCACCTGTTTCAGTGGCAGGGCTGAAAACAAGGCAAATCAGACATCTTGAAGATTAAATCACCAAACTCAGATTGACACACAGGTCAACTATAAGGAATATGTCGGCCTATTAGGTGTCTCATCCATAAATCATTAGCATCAATAAACAAACAGCTCACAATCTGTCTCTGTGTCTCTCATCCCACTTGTTTGCCTTCAAATTTCTGCACTTTATTCCAATTAATCTCACACTCTGGACATCCAATCCAATTACATTTCACAGCCATCTGGCTTTCAAATGGAGATCACAAGCATTAAGGTGGAGCGTTGGGGGAGTTTTCATTCAAAATGATGGAGACAGGCCTTTTTTCGGGGGGGGGGGATGGCAGGGGTTTGGTGTGTGCTGAGGTGTCTGGGGTGGCTGTGGCATGATGGGAAGCCCCACTCAGATTAGTCACACAGCATTATTCTGACTGCAGGACAATAGGTGACGGGCGGCGGGCGAGCCCCAGCTGTCGCCCATGAAAGAGCAGAACAACAAGATTTAGGGCTGGACGCGTCCTCTCACTTCTCCACCGAGGGGGTCATGCATTCATTAACGGGCTGCTGTTTGGAGTGGAGCTGGGGGGGGGGGGGCAGCAGCTTTTGTCTCCTACATTCTGAACATTCTAGATCTGCACTTGCTTTTCTTTATTTCCTCACTTCTAAAAATTGTTTTTATAGGAAAATGAGTGTGTGAAGCAATGCAGCTCCTGGAGGGGTACAGGACAGGAGAACACCGGACCAGAAGAAACTTCTATGCAGGGCCTCTGGTTGCTGGGCACAGCAGCCACTCAAAGGCTGGAATGGAAGGGGGAAATATACAGCCTTCTTTTTTTTCCCCAAACTAAAAGAAAGCACTTTTGAGAACAAAAAATACCCAACACTGATCTATAAAGACCACACAAATTTAGAAAGCAATTGCACTTGAGCAGTGCAACATCTGGCGCATCATTTTTTGTTGGCTTTTTTATTTTATAGTGACTTACTTGCACTCTCCATTTCCATTCGGGGTGGCTTCACATCTTCCTCCATTTAGACAGGACTCAGTAGGTAAGGAGCATTTTAGACCTGCAGGTTAAAAACATCAAATCATGTCAGTGACGTAACATGTAAAAAAAAATCTAATATATCAGATATCTTCATTTTTTTTTTTTTTTATTCTAATGCGCACATGTTGATCTTTTAATTGATTTGTTACACGGGTGTCCGTGGGGGATAGATGGGGAGGAGGGGG
>SSNR01000013.1:1920423-1982780 GCA_006937965.1 Callopanchax toddi
TGAGGCCAGAGCGCGTGTTGCGTGGCTTCTGGCGCGCACGCCCTTTGCGGGGGAGAGCTGAGCGCGCGGCAGCTGCGGGGCTCAGATACAGAACAAAAGAAATCAGAGTCCAGCACGAGCCGTAAAACACTCTCCCCTGGCATTGTTTACCAGCAGACGGAGTAACACTGCCCCCCCCCCCCCCCCCCCCCCCCCCCCCCCCCCCCCCCCCCCCCCCCACACACACGCACATACCCCCACCTTCTTTAGCACACGCACCAACTTTTATTATCTCTAATGTTATTTAAAAGTTGTCTAATTTTAACAGAGGTCGTTTAATTCAACTGATTTTGGTAAGTTTGGCGCAAAACGTTCTCCAAAAGTGAGCTTATATCAGTGTGGCATTTTTTAAAAGTTATTGTTGACTTTTTTTTTTTTTTTTTTTTTTTTTTGTGGCCACATTCTACTAGACTGCCTGGTTTGGTGTAGACAAAGTTAAACACAGAGCATCAGTGAATACAGGGGAAGTCAGCAGCAAGTGCAGTGCGCAGCAGCTTGCGGCTCTTTCACTTCTGATGAAGTTGTTCCCACGATCAAACAACAAAGAAGAACAAACACAAAATCTGATCCACTCTTAAAACAATTTAAAGTTCTTCCTGTATTAATATACAATTATCTAATAGCGTCCGGACAAATCAAATTTACTACTTATTAAGTTTGAAAAAAGTAAGTCTTCCTGCTGAATCTGATCACTTTATGTCCTGAACGAGTTTTCTTTTTCTTTTTTTCAGGAAAAAATGCTTAAAAGATCAAGTTTACCTTGTGAGAGGACGATTGCTGGAATCAGAAATGCTAGTTTCACTAAGAAACGATACATTCCTCCTCTTCAACTTCACAGATGTGGTTGACTCCCGCGTTGGGTTCGCATAGATCCACAGTTTGATCCTCCTGATGCTGGCTTGAAATAAAAATCCTTAGATTTAATAAGAAGGTAAATCCAACAGAGACAGAGTGAAAGACCTCAGCAGGACTGCGTTCATAGATGTTGACCTGCTGCCTTCTGAGTTCTCAATGAAATCTACAGGCAGCTCTACAAGTTCCTCCTACTCCTCCGCCTCCTCCCTTTCTCCACCTCCTCCTCCTCCCAAATCAGAGCTCCCACCTCTCCTCAGGCCTGAAGCCAATCTTTACTCACATATCCCTTAATTTCCACAAAAGTCCTTATTATTGCAGTCGTGCAAAGTAATAATAATGTGCTTTTGAATCGTTTAGATGGACAAATACCTCCCAAAGCCCTGTTTGGTGTATCGGTCCATAAATAATCCCTGACAAAGCAGATAAAAAGGCTATAATTTTGTACAGACAGGCTATGTTTTGTGACAGATAAATACAGTAGTAAACAGACCAAGACAAGAATTAGTCAAATACTTAAAGGTCTTAGTCCATTTAAAACAGACTTAAGCTTCAAATTTAAAGAACATTTTTATTATGAAAGTAACATTTTTACTGCAGTACCTCTAACTAGAAAACTGCTTTTTGTTGACTACAGTTCTAAAATAAAACGCTTTATTGTTTAATGTTTCTCCTGATTCAATTTATCTCATCTATTAAAATTCATTCTCATAACCAAAGAGTTATGAGACTTCTAGTCAGACAGTAACTTTATCATAAATAAATCCAAACACATTTAAGCAAGTACAGTTTTGCATGTAATGGATAAGAATATGACAGTTATTCTGTTGACAAACTAGAAATAAAAACTTGCATTTGATAAAAACTTTGAAAAGTTGAAGTAAAAAATGCTTTCTATTCTTATGGGTGGGGTAGGGGAGGGGATTCATTAAGTCAAAGATTTCCAGTAAATTTGGTGCTCATTCTGATTATTTATATAGATGCAAGTACAAGATACTTAAAAAAAATTATATATAATGTAGAAAAGACTCACATTTGTTGTTAAATGTGATCTAAGGAGGTGCAAGAAAAGGTTTATTGTCCTTAGTTCTCAAGTAAAACTACTAATGAAAGCCAATAATCTTGCAGAATTTTTTAAATCTAATATATAACCAACAAAAGATTTATATAAATGAAGTATTTTGGGGGGGTTAGAAAAGATAGAACTTGCTCTTTTGATTGTGAAGGTTTTAATAATCTGATGATGACTTCACATGAAATGATGGAATTTCAACATCCACCCACAATTTCATTTTAGTCTTTTTTTATAACCCTAACAGTGTGTTGTTGTTTTTTTAAGTTTGACTTCTAACAAACTGTAAATGACTGGTGAAAAGTGAAAGAGGTTTCAAACATGCTGGCATAAGGACATGGAGTGACAGTGTGTCTGAGCTATTTTTAAAAGCAGAAAATATCTACTGCAAATTTTGGAGCCTTGAAATTGTAATTGTTGTTTTACTTTTTTTTTACTCTAAATTATAATTATTGTGAGCTAAAGAAAAATGTATACATTTACATTATGTTCTGCAGTGAGACTGTTTTAACTGTTTACCACCTCATCTATCCTGGGTGTGATACGATTATACAATTCAATGTAAGACAGTATACTTCAAAATAAACAGCCAGCTAGTTGCATGTTAGATAGTCTTACACAATGAGAACGTGTGTTCTACATTTGGTTACTTTGACACAGTGGCGTCGACTGAAAAACATTCCCACTTCCTGTTTATCTTGACATCAGGATCCAAAGGACAAAAACTGTTCTGAACAAAATAAAAGCAGATTTTAGTCCTCAAGTTTGAGTTTTTACCATTTATATCCCGTTTTTCAAACTAATCCCAAAAGCATGTAATTACTTGTAGTGATCTGAGTGCACACACATCTTTCCCACACTGAATGCTTTGACAGATATCTGCAGTATTTTAGCTGCTACATACATTACTGGACTGACAGTTAGAGGGCATGTCTGTACCAGATTCCTATTATTCCTTTTTTTTTCTTCCTCGAGGGCAAGTGAAACTGTCAGAGAGTAACTGCAGAGTTTCAGCACCCCAGGGCAAAGATTATTTTGTTATGAAGCCTATGCATGCTGGTCCTTCTGCTGGTGTTGCTGCCAAATGGATCAGCGCCAAAGGCAGATACGTCTCTCGAGGTGCATGAAGTGTGGGAAACACAGAGAACCGAGAAAGGGAGTGTGAGCAATTAGCTATAAATGTATTGCACAACAGTAAAGTAAACGCAAGCAGTGAGTGAGTTTGTTGGATGTATGAAATAAAAGAGATGTGCAGGGGCATGCTGGAAAGCACCTGACCCACCGTGAGAAATGTCAGATCTTCCAGGCACACGCTCAGCTCACGTCAAGGTGGACTGTTAACACTTGCCCTGTTGCATCCCTGATACACACACGTTAAGGTGTGGTTCGGTCTTTAATTTATAAAGTGCTGATTTTTCAGAAACAGAACGTGATTTTCTTCATCTGTGATGTAACCTGAGCTTCTATTTTTGCTAGTTTTTGCCTCTCACTGGCTTGATTCGCTTATTTAGGGGGTTAAAATTTGAGGCCATGAGAAAACTCCCTGAAATGGATTCACAAGGTTGGAAAGGGGAAGGCCCAAAGCTAGGAAAACAAACTCCATCTAAGCCTAATATAGAAACGAAACCCAGAGAGGTCGGCACAAAGTGCAAGAAAACAGCATTTCTTTGAGATTAAATTTGACTGTTACTGTCCTCTGCAGCATAAACTCTGGTTGATCAGGACTGTGGATCCTGATCTGCAGCATGTTGTTGATCCTCTAGTCTCTTCCTTCCTTTTGAGGGAGAGAAATGGAGCAAGGCCAGAGGTTGTGATAAAAACTAGCTCTTTTGACAAGAACTAGATGATGTCATCTCGCTATCGGACCTAGAAGCCCAAACAAAGCTGGAGATAAAGTGTCTGGTTGACACCCAAAAACAGTTGAGACAATGTCTTAAAAAGCACAGTGACCTCAGGGTTCACACAGTCACAGAAAGTTGTTGCTACATCCTTCCTAGTTTATCTAATTAAATCACAGGTTCATGAGCAGTTTGTGATAGTGGAAGATATCAGGCAGGAGACAAAAATGATTTATTCTAGAAGATTCTCCAAAAGTGAAATATTTGAATGCACAGATGTTTCAGTTTAATCAAACATTACTCATCTCAAACTGCCATAATGTATATACATGTATAATATACCACTGCATATCTTTGGCTAGTATTTATCTGGTGTGTCTTGTTTGTATATTTTGTATAACTAAATTTGTGCTCATTTAAAGAAGTCCTTCCCTGTGAGAACATAATAGTACAAGTTTAAAATTCTGACAGCACCATAATGGTTGTTATGCAGCTTTATGATGGAACAACAAGAAGTCTTCATCTTGTCTCTTCATCTTGTCTGAACATGGAACAAATGCAAACAGCAGGCACACTTAAATGAGTAGGTGTAAAAATAAATACCCTTTTACTTTCAGACATGTGTATTTGGGCCTATTTAACAAGAGTACTTTTTTGTCTTATTGAAGATTTGAAGTGAAAAAAAGCAAAACAAACTTTATGATCTTCATATAAAGATTTCATTAATGGATTTTCAGAGGGCTGATAATTGTTCAACAAAAATAATTTAAGGAAAGAAAAAGTAGGAAATCTTGTACGTTTGACTCTTTTTTTGCAGTAATTATTTTATCATTACACGTCACACTGTAAACTGAAAACGTTTATATTGATTTATTCAAATTTTCTTATAACTGTTTATTGGAGTGCTGACTTTTCATTTAAAATAAAATGTGATTACTTGTTCCACAAGACATCCCCCCCCCCCCCACACACACACACACACACACAAATTATATTAATTTTGGAGCCCAATAAAACTGATGTAGATAATGTTGGTATTGTTAAATTGTATTTGACTCTGCTCATCTGATTTAGATATTTACAGAAAGACAGTCTCATATTTGTAGGAAAGCTATCCCTTTGTTGCTGTTTTTTTTAAAGAAGTGACTAGAAAAGCACGTTGTTCAGTTGAGAGACATTGTCCCTCCTGGTGTTGAGTCTCTGTTTCTTTGGGTTTTTTCTAACAAATCAAACAGGAGAGGTCGTCTTCCTCTAATGGTTTTCACTTTATTTCAGTTTTCAGAGAAGCTTCTCATAGTATATGTGACCAATGTTAATATGAAAAATGTCCTGACATTTACTGAGAGATAAAGATCAAGCACATGTCTGCCCCCAGAGTCAGATCAGCCCAGAGGGCTAATTATCCAGTTGACAGTACAACAAAACATTTGGACCTCACATAACTTCTTTCATCTTTTTAAAATTTAATTCAATTTAGTCTTCTAAAACAAAACTATAAAGATGCATGTGTATTAGTTCTTGATGGAAAACTGAAGGCAGGAAAGTGCCAGTAAATCTCCTCTGCATGTTTTTTTGTTTTATTTTGTTTGTGTTGTCCTTCCCCCACTTTTACAGCTCAGAATGACAGCAGTGCAGGAAATGGACTCTAATTTCAACACAGTGACAGAAAGGACAACTGGACAAATAAGAACACATCACTTGGGTCAAACTCTAAAGCTGAAAACTCTTTTTTAAACTCAGTTTGTCCTTTAAGAGTTTGTCTCAAAGTGAGCTTTAGACAAAAAGTCCAAAACTCAAACTGGTGCCCAGACAACCCGTGTAAATTTAGCACTAAATAAAGAAATCACCTGTATCAGCAAATCTCCAAACTGAGCATGAATTAAATTTGCTGCCCCACTAAACACACATTCACAGGCTTTAATGAGGGACATTGCCTTGGCTGAAGTTTGTATCGGTGCAACAGGCCAGGCAGTTGGTCTTTACAAACCCACTGATCCAAACATTAATAGCTGCTCAGATGGACTGAGGTTGCACAGTTTGATGTCTGCAGGAGTGCACAGAAAAGGCAGAACAGTCCATGTCTCTTCATATCTCTCACAATCTTACCCATGATCTCTCCCTGTCAGAGTGCCATTGTGTATCTTCTGCATCTCCAAACAAAAGATTCTCTGCTAAACCTGGACTCCCACCACCCAACCAACAATCCAACACACACATGTTGAAACCATTAAATCCAAGCTTCACTTGTATTCTGATGAGATTATGTACTTGAGCTGTGGTTAAGAGCTTTAAAAGGTGTAGAAGAGTCCACCAGAAAAACGACTCTCTAACCCAGATTTCACTTCTTGAATAGAGAGAGGGAAGTAGGAAAATGAAGAGGAAGAGAAACAGAAACAACAAAGGCCAGCGAAGGCTCAAACACACAACTACAGGCACCATTATTTAGTTTACTCATCCACTCTTAAATGCATGCTGCAGATCACCAAGTACAGAAGAAACATCTCGTTCATACAGTCTACAAGTACAGCCTGCAGGTAGGTGTGCATGCTCACAAGAAATTGACAGGAAAGCACACGTTCAAAGGCACAGATTACATAATGTGAACCTGATTAGTGAAAGCTTGGTGTGAGCTGAACATGCACAAGCATTTTGAGATGTTACTCAACCCAGCAGAGGGCTAAATAAGTAGCCAGTTCAGCAACAGATAGCCTCAAAAGAAAGCACTGGCTCATTTCACTCTGAGGCTGTATACAATAACACAACAAAAGTGTGTCATGACTCTTTTATTTCATTATAATGACTATAATGAATGAGTTTGGATTTGTCATGTCAGCAGGTTACATCGTGTTACAAACCAGTCATGTTTACAAACAAATTATTATTATTAGTTGATGTCAATAATTACTCTAATTAGCACACATCACCAGTGCTTTAAGTGGAAAAAAATAAGTGCCGGTACTCTCCTTATTAGTTCGAGATTATATATATAAATATACATGTCTATATATATTTATATATATATAATCCTCATGAAAGAAATTCAGATTCACTCAATTTGACGTAATACCAGAAAAACTCCCGGTACGGACGGAACACTGGAAATAAGTGCTGGTACGCTGAGGGGTCAAATTTAGAAGTCCCGGTACCGTTCCGTACCGCCCCACTTAAAGCACTGCACATCACCTAATTTTGGTATAACTGTCTCTAATATTGTGGCCAATTTTAAACCTGGACCATTTTGTGTGAGTGTTAGAGACACAAACAAACTCAAGGGGCTACATTTCAGATCTCTGTTTGTGTAGCCCTGTCAGCCTGAGAACATGTGTCATTTCAGATATGTGACAATGCTGACAATGCTAATTGTATGTGTTGTCTCCCTTTTGACCCCTGGGCCAATTCAGCAGGCACTGACCAAAAAGTGTTCATATCAGTGTTTTGAGAACTAATGTTCTGATGTTCAGAATTTTTAAAAGCTGTGCTTTTTCCATTTACACTTCGTTATATGTGAATGTATTGTAAGGCAATGCATAATCTATAAATTATTTGGTGCATTGTGTAACTAACTGTCAGATCATAAATACAAAAACTTCATTACTCAGTAGTGCATTGTGTATCCAGGCCTACAAAAAGTTTTCAAAGGGGTGGTCAGATGGGCCATAACTGAACTTTAAATATTTATCATGATGTCATACACTACTATTAAAAACAATACATTATGGTTGTTTAGGAATTGCATGTAGATTTAGGCCTGCTTTGTTTATTTGTTTGTTTGTTTTTTACAAAAATCCTTCATTCTGAGGAAGACAAAAAACTACATATGGATAAATGGATAAATGTTGCAATTAACTGAGGCTTCTCCTCCTCTCATCTCTTAGATTTATATTCATAAAATATTATACTATATTATGCACGTAAGACAATAAGGGAACAGGTTACTGGGTCCCTTTTGGTGATACCACTAATGAACATGTGCTGATTTCTCTGGATTTTTCTAACAAAACTGCATTTTTGCAGTATAAGCAATTATAATAACAATGTCTGTCAATGTCATGGAAAAACTGTGTATCACATGTTTTAACCATTTTCTAATGACTTTCATTCATTCATTTATACAGACAAAATACAAAATCTGACGACACAGAGTTTATTTATTTAAAAAGAATTTAATGTTCAGAAAATTCTTATTTTGGGAAATATGCTTCTCCCGGGGAGTATCAATAAAATGAATTATTAAAAAGTCATTTTTTAATTTAATTTTGGAAAATGTTCTGCAAATTCTCCAGTTGGTGTTCTGGGATCTGATCTACACATTTAGATCTCATTATTTAATGCATTAATGCACATTTGCATTCTGCTACTCACATCATCTAAAACATATCTCCTTGTGCATACATGTTGACAATTAGGACTTCTTTTTTATTTTAAAGTAAACTTGATCTACCTCCTGACTGTAAAGACGGGAGACATTAAGAGGCTCTAATTATGATCTATGCCTCAGGGGTGAGTGGGTGTGGTGGGATGCATGCAGGAAAGTGACAGGCCATGCCTTGGTGATTATGACTGAAAGAGTTATGGGCACTTCATGATCCTGTGGTTTCAAAACAACCTCAGAATGTTTTTCTTTTTTTTTTTGCAACCTCAAGATGGTTATCAGCATGCGAGTGTGTGAGCTAGACAGGGGGCGTAGATGCTGAGATTTCCATTCGCACCCCAGTTCCACGTTCATTACAAATCCGTCTTAGCAAAGTGAATGTTAAGATGTTCCAAATTAACCCTGTGAGTGTCAGAAGCAGCCTCAGCTGTCTGTGGTATCACTTTCCATCCAAATGGTATGGACAGGGGTCTGACAACTGTCACCCTGACCTTGCGTCGCTGCGCCACTTTCAGAGACTCCCGAGACTCTGGGGCAGGGTGGGACAAGATTACCAACATTCAAATCTCCCCTGCCTGTCTAAAACATGGCCATCTGCCAGTCACAGATATACAGTGACGATGGTGACTTCACTGACATGTTAGGATTTCAGCATCTGTCCTCAAATTGGTTTATATTTAAGACGTTTGTGTGTGTGTGTGTGTGTGTGTGTGTGTGTGTGTGTGTGTGTGTGTGTGTGTGTGTGTGTGTGTGTGTGTGTGTGTGTGTGTGAGTGCGTGCGTGCGTGCGTGCGTGCGTGTTTGAGCCTCTTTTGTGCGTCACCTTGAATGAAAGCTGAAAGGACACTCAGACAGAAATTGCTGACTGGTTAACTCATTTATTAGATAGGTACATGTGATTGGTAGCTAAATGTCAGAGCGATAAGTCACATACCTTCCTCTGTCCACTCTACAGTACACCCTATGTGACTTGCTCTCTTCATTAATTATCCAGTAATGTCATTTACATTTCATCTCCAGACCATGGGTTCTGAACTGAATCCGTCTCTACAGAGAAAATGTTTGTCCTCTTGTTGGATCTCATGTTGTTCCTGAGCAAGTCGAGGTCTTATGACTAGAGGGTTATTCAGTTTCTGACAGTGTGTATAATAACCATATTTCTGCATGCCATAACCATAACAGATTAAAACACACCCATCAAAAGGATATTTTGCACCACAACAAAAGAAAAGGTGATTATGAAGGAAGATTTCACTAAGATATACAAATGTTCCTATAATTCCTTATTGTTGTCACACTGTTTTAACAAAAAACGTATAAATAATTTTGGCAGGAACAGCATCTAAAGGAGTGACACAGACTAACTAAACTTGTCTGACTCTGTCATTGGTTGCAGATTGGGTACTTTTGAAACAGGGCTGGAAAAAAGATGATGTTGATTCTGAGACAGTCCAGAACATCCTCTCCACCTCTCACTGGATAGACAGCAGAGCACCTTTACTGATAGGCTGCTGCAGCACTGCTGTCATAGCAGCCGGTTCAGGAAATCCTTCCTGCCACAGGCTATTACACTCTACATTCAACAAAATCTGTCACCTCAAGCTGTAAAAAAAAGTTTCTATTTTTGCACAGTTTGCACCATATTTCTGCACAGTGTGAAATATTTTTGAACAATTTTGAATCTTTTCTACATTTTTCAAAAAAATCATTTTGGCTTTTTTTGGTTTTGCATTATTTTAATTCTGTTCTTGTATTGTTTATTGCTGCAGCAAAAAAATTTATATTATTCATGTAAAAAATAATTACAGTTGATTATTAGGTCATGGTAAGATGTAGCATCTGGATTTTATTATTCAGTCAATGAGAATGGTGACATGGAAAATGCATTGAAGGGGGGGGGGCTTAATCCTCCCAGTGACAGACGTGACATTAGCTTCAGTCTGAACATGTCTGATTCATTACATATAAAAAGTGGATCCTCATTGTTGGCACAGGTTTTACTATTCCAAGCTCATGCCACAGTATCTGTAAACTGTGGGTACCAACAGGGAGCAATCAATTAAAGCCAAAACTGGGTCTCCCCATTAAACTGCTATTTGATACCCGATCAAGGCTACTGGTTTCAACCAAGGCCAAGAGAAGTGGAAAGAGGAGGGAGGGCAGCGTCCTCTGGGGGATGCAGGGGTGTGTGTGAAGCTGAGGCGTGCGTGCCGTCGACCAGCCGCCCAAGGGGGAGGCACATGGTGCCAACAGCTGCCATGGTGAAACGCAAACCCTACTAAATGCTCTGTCCAGTAAACAACACTGGGCTGAACACATGCCAATGGGGGAGCCTGGGTGAGGAAGGGGAGAGAAGGGTAAATGGGGCAACCCAGCTGACGCTGTGGAGAAAGGAGAATTGACCCCTATGAAATGGATTATTAAAGTGTGGTGGTCACCGTTCTGGGGGGCCAACACAGGACATGACAGTAAAGGAAACTCAAAACCTTCGTATGCAACTGAGCGTGGTGTAGGCCACAAGCCACAGACAGGAAGCCCGACATTCAGGAGATATTTATATTGGATCTATTAACAAAGTCAGAGCACACATGCATGAAATACTGATGGCAGATGCTTTTATTTTCCTTGCTGTTTCCAACACTAACGACTCTTCGTTTGTTTTATGTCCAGGTTACTTTTACCGCAGAATAAAATCAGACCACTGAAAAAGTTTATTTATTTTTTAAAACTGATAAATGAAAATGCTGCTTTATAGCCTATTGCAGCCATTGGAGGTGGTGCAGGTTCCCATGCTCCTGAGACCCCCAGGGACTGGCAGGAACAGATGTGACGTCCTCACTCCCCTGCTCTGTCCCACCTTCAGTCTCTTCCCTCTGCTGCTTGTAAAACAATCCATCTTCCACTTGTAAAAACATTGCTTGCTGCTGCAATTGTCCCTTCCCACAACTCTCACTTTAATCACCATTAAAACAACATTATCCCCAACTATGTGATCTGATAATTACATCCAGTCCTAATTGGCTGTTGAATTTGATACAGGACCGTTACAGAAATGAAATAAACACCATCCAAGCTGTCATTTTCATTACACGCAACATGTCCACTCAAGGACAATTTCAAATGGAAAATTTAAGTTAAAAAAAAAATCCTGCCATCTTTTCCTAAAAATGTTCATTGCATGCTAAGAAAAACATATACCTAAATCACAATTCTACTGTTTTATTCTGATCATTTTCAGGAATTTTCCTCAGAATTTTCAGATTCATTAACTTTGCAGAGTGCACACAAACCAGAGCAACAACATCCCCATCTGGTGGTGTTTGTAAGCATGTCTACAGCTGACTTTTCTCCTGATTCAGCAGTTTTCTCATGTAAATTATTGCTTTAACTCAGTTTTTTTTTTTTGTAACACATGCAAGAAACAATGACATTGTTACAAAGGAATGGGCAGTGGTATTATTTTTAAAGGTAAGCGATATAGAGCTGCATTAGTGATATTTCTAAAAAAAGATAAATGATACAAAGACATGTATATTGGCAATGCTAAATAATTTTCATAATAATTTTCAGACTGGAAACTAAACTTAATACAAATCTAACTTAATCTCTTGTAGATAGAATCAAATTGTCTTTCAGAATTTCCATATGTTTTGATGAATTCATACCTTTACAAGCCTTCCAGGGCCTGATGCTGAGAAGCATCCCCACAGCGTGATGCTACCTCCACCATGTTTCACAGTAGGGATGTTGTGTTTGTGGCGATGTGCATTTTTTATGTCCACCAAACAGGCTCAGACCCAAGAACTTTCTTCCACTTGACCATGAAGTCTCCAACATGCCTTCTGGTAAGTTGTAGTCAGGATTTAATACAAGTTTTCTTCAACAGTGGCTTTCTCGTTGCCACTGTCCCATAAACTGGGAGGGAGTAAACTGGACTATCCATGCATGCATAGGGAGAACGTGTAAAACTCCTGCAGCCGGGAGTCAACTGACCTCCGAGCTGGGAGGCAACAGGTCTTCTAAATGCTAATCAACCTTAGCAAAGACAAAAATAGATTTAACTTAATCAGTTTTATATTGAGCTGCAATTTCAGCTGAGAGTCATTCACAGCACATAATCTGCCCACTAACAGATCATCTGAGATCTTTCAATATTATGTGAGATCACTCATAGCATTATTTTAAAGATTTGACCATATGAGCAGTAACCCTGTCTATTATTCTTCAATGTTTTTGATCTAATTTTAAAAACAATTAAAGCAGTGGGCAATACCTTCAAAGAATGCTTGGCCTTTCATTTGTAGTCTTTTTGTTTTTTGACTTTTCAGAGGGCATTGTGTAATTTTCCCTCCCTTCCATTTATCATAACCATACACCTAAATTAGACTGAGCTCCTTTGTAACCAACAGCAGTATAAAACATGGCTCCCCTGTGGCCAAAAATGATACACAAGTTACATTCTGCCTACTCGTCCAACAGATGTTTACTTTTGAAAACATTGTACAAAATTATTGACAGATTTCTACATTCCTGTTTTGAATTTTTATATAGTCAGTTCCTTTTCGAGTCCTTCTTAAAGAATGTTCCCATGCAAACAATCAGCAGGATGAAGAGAGGATGGGTCTCTTGTGCAGCTCATATACTGGTTCATTCAGAAGGGGTGTGAGAGATTCTCTGATTTATCTGATAGGAAGTGTTCTACCAGCATCCCTATCTTTATATCCAAGTCTGCACCTGCCTGTACAATCGTTTCTATCACTCTATTAACCAGTGTGTGTGTGTGTGAGTGTGTGTGTGTGTGTGTGTGTGTGTGTGTGTGTGTGTGTGTGTGTGTGTGTGTGTGTGTGTGTGTGTGTGTGTGTGTGTGTGTGTGTGTGCGTGTGTGTGTTTATGTTGTCATCTCTAGGTGGATCTGACTGAGATTGGACTTTGGCCAGGCTCTACTTTCGGACACACCTTCAGTGAGATTTAGATATCTTGCTCATAGTTAGCAGAGTGACATTAAGCATTCAGTTTTGATAGGTAAATCCTTCATGCCACACAAATATTTCTGAGTGTGGAAGAGACACTGGCATGACAAAGACAAAACACGTTTGTCTCCTGTGAATATCTGCTATGTCCTTCTTTGCCCACTCAAAACCATTCCCTCCTTGCTTCCTATCTCTGTCATCACACACCTGCCAAACACAACAGCGGAATACAAACAGACGTGTCTCAGCAAGGACGAACCCTCTTCAGCGCTATTATCTGGGGACCCTGGGCCATTAGCAAACCACAAGGCTCAAACTCATATCAGGAGTTTAGATAGTGGTTAACCAAACATTAACCACTCTCCTGACTTGTCTGAAAACATGACCTTAATGACAGGGTAGACCAAGTCTCTGAGGACAAACGCTGCCAAGTTCAGCATCACCGGGTACCCCCACAGATGTTGCTGATTGGCCTGCTGTGATTTTTACAAAAAGGCCAAATCTCCTACCATATTATGTATTTAAAAACCAAACACACAGATGAAGATGGCCCCTTTCAAGCCCTTTATAAATAAGTCTGATTATAAATAGAACAATTAAATATACATTGCTTAAATAGTTTTCTTGTGAAATGAAAGCAGCAATGAAGCTGTTTGTATCAATGCGAGCACAAAATGAGAAGTGGGGTCGCTGTGGTGAGTATCTGCTGGTGGGGCTGCACATGTTGACTGGTGGGAGAATGTGAGAAACAGAGTGAGGACATGTGAAACCTACAGAGCAACTCTAGTCCCAGC
The DNA here is from genome assembly GCA_006937965.1 of Callopanchax toddi. NCBI lineage: Eukaryota > Metazoa > Chordata > Actinopteri > Cyprinodontiformes > Nothobranchiidae > Callopanchax > Callopanchax toddi. The sequence continues at coordinate 1,934,360 of SSNR01000013.1, forward strand.
ACCACATCATGAGTTATGTGGTTGGACTTTATAGATTTAGCACATCAGATGACCGTTTAAAAAAAAAGGTTCACTCGAGAGTGTAATGCAGTTGCAGCAGAGACATTTATTTTTATGAGCTATAAGCCATTGCCTTTTCACAGAAAACAGCAATTTATTGTAATAGAACACATTTTATTGATATTGCATTTTGAAAAACATTAAAAATATATATCATTGATTCATATGTTTAATGCTTAGCGGTGTTAAAATGTCCATGAATGTAAATAGATATTTTTTTTAATCAAATATAAATATATAAAATACAACTTATACTATTTTCAAATCGTTGCATGAATTCTTATGTTTTACACCAGTTTGACACATAATGTCTTGTTTCATTATTTGTTATGTTTTTCCTGTTATCGCTATTTAATAACTTGTTACATTACCAGTAGATAAGGTTTCACTCTGGTGTTGCTCAGGATTACTCAACGTGCTTCTCCTGCACCAAGATGACAAGCCAAGAGGGGAGGTTCAGGTGAAAACGGGCAGGTCTGTTCCAACCTGCCCCATGGCCTGTAGTCTCCAGTCACAGTCTAGTGGGAGGGTAAGTTTCGGTTGACAAGTCTGAGCGAAAGTAGGGGGGAAAAGAGGAGTATGAAAGTTGTATTTGTTTCATGGGTGTTTAAACTCTCCACAAAGAGCATGATGTTTCTCTCATTCATTTTCTTTGACAAAGCCTTTGTTTGTCTGAAACAGAAGATCCACTCATGTGCATTAACTTGTGAAAATGGTCTGTTGTATATTGAGAATAAAAATAATTTTGCATTACCATAAAAGAAAAATGCCACCCGTGGTGTATTGATTTGTTTAAAAGTTATATATAAACTAATATATAACATGTAATATAAATTTAGCATTTTTTTGTTTGTTTCATGGTTTGTATTCATGTTATAAACATTCACATCAGATGTAATCTGAAAAATTAGGTTGCAGTATTTTTCTCTAATGCACCAGCATGTCCTCATGTCTTCTCCAACCATTTTTATTGGTGAAATATAAAAATGGCCACTATCTGTTTGGGGGGGGGGGGGGGGATGTAACATTAACAATAAATGTATTTCAGATATTTATAGAATTTCTTCACAGATATTTCACATAACCATACACCTAAATTAGACTTGAGCTGTAACACAGAGTTACATTTAATTAAAAATCCATGTCATCCCCAATCCTGTTTCTATTTTTTTTTAATGTAATGGCCATTAAAAACATCACCTAACCCTAAAAACATCATCATTGTATTTAATAGTTTTCATAATTTTGCATTCGCACATATGAAATGTTTGGGTTGGCTGTATGAAGCACTATTGACTTCAATGATAACTCTATAGCACCCTCTGGTGGGCAAATGTCTTTATGCACCTACAGTGCACATGACATACTTGTGTGGTTGTGTGCTGTCTTTATTTGTGTATTTTTATGAATATTTTAAATTTTACAAATGAGCTTTACCAGTGTCACATATAATGTGTACTTAAAATGTGTTGCATAAAGTTTGAAGTTGTTTTGGTGGCTGTGAAGATCACGATGTCATCACTTGGTTATTAGACAACACTGCAGTGCCCCACAGTGGCTCATCATGCATTGATGCACATAGTCATTATGTCACGTGTTCTGTGCTCTTATGTGTATTTTTACTTGGTTACTGCCATCTCATATTTTTTGCATGTATTATGTTGCTCTGTGATTTTTTTTAATGGTATGTATTTAACTTCTTTTTTATGCTTTTTGAAAGTCATTCAAAGTCTTTTGAGTGGATACAGAGTAGATGATTACCTATAAATTTATATTTTTTTGTTTTGTTTTGTACTTTGCGTCTTAACTTTGATTTATGATTGATTTAAACATAAAAAGGCACGTTAAAAGCCACTGTTGTGTATATAAACCCTGGACACTTAAGCAAATAACCAATTTTTATATTGGATCTTTTTGCACTTTGTAAGCAGTCTACAAAGACATAATTTGTACCAATTTTTCTAAGTTAAATTAGTGAAACCCCCAAAAATCTAATACAGTTTGACAGTGAAAAAAGGCATTTTTGCATCAACAAGATGATTTCCAGGGAGCTTTTATTTGAAAATGTAGTCTACATGAGCATATAAAGGATAATAAACTCTCAAGTCTTTTGTTTGTTGGATTTTTCTTTTTCTTTAAAACATGACTTTCAGATAATGTTCATTTGTTTTAAATGTTTTTATTTTTATTTTACACTCCACTTGTGCACAATGAACAGTCCTTTAAAAATATGTAAAATATAAAACATTACAAGAAAGTGAGGTTTGTTGGAAGCAATATTAATAGGAGATTAAACATAGTTTCACTTTTTCTTTTTTGCTAATAAGTTGACTCAAAATATTCTCTGTTAAAGATTTCTATTAGAACAAACACACACTACGTAGCCATACTGTATGTCATATGTATAAATTTATGTTTGCATTTGGATTCCAGAAATAAAGCTCTGTATTTAAATGTTCTCATCAGTAAATTTGCGTGATCAATAGATCATTTTAATTAATTAACGTGGGGACTTTTGAAAAGCTCCGCCCCTTTCAACGTAATCGATGTTGTGTCCGTGACGGAGCTTGTACACGTAGCCTAGTAGGATGTGTTCATTGAAGATGGTGGCTCTGTGTCACACTCACTTTCCTGCATATTTGTAAGAATTTATTTATATCTGTATACATTTCCGACACCGGGTATGAGTGAATGTATGACATAGCTAACAATGTTTTACCCTGAACGTTTGAATTTGATGTCTTTAAGCTGTATTAAACTGTTACTCTGTGTTTTACGTAGGCTAGTTAGCTCGCAGTGCTAACTAAGCAGTGATGCTAAAGCTAGCTTACCCAGCAGTGAACCTGTTCAATACACTCGACGAGTGACAAACGACTTGCAACTTTCGGTGTGTGTTCATGCCTCTACCGAGTTAGTACAAAGACGAAAATGCATTCGTTTTATTTCTCGTCTCTATGCTAAATCTGCTAACTTAAGAAGTATGTTTTGCTGTGTTTAGCTTTGAGGACTTGTAACGCAATGTAGCGTTCCCGTTAGCTGTTGAGCACTCTGGACCCTTCCTCTTAGGCTGCTTAAAGTGTAACAGTACCTTCATGTCGAGCCAGACCGAAGAAAATGAGCCTTAAGTTACATAACAAGAAGTCCCAAGTGAAAAATCGCCGGTTTACATCTAACTTTGAGACTTCCTACAAGTTATGTCGATACCGTAGTCGTTTGGTGCTAGGTCGAAAGAGCTCCTGATAAATTTATAAATCGATCGCTCAGGTCTCAAATCGCGTATTGATCTTTTTTCCTTGCATTGCATACTGGTAGCTCTCCTAATCCTCCAACAGACAGATTAATAATAGTGATTGTAACTGACTAATAACTTAATTTAAGCAAGGAAAGACCAAGAGTCATAGAAGCATTTATCTTGCTGCTTGGCACTCTGTTTGATGATAGCAAAATTTAAAGGCACATACAACCCTTATTAAAAACGTTTTATTATTCACCAAGTATCTGTTGTCTGTTTGTTACAATAGTTACTTGGATAAAAAAGTCATAATTTTAGCCTGAAGAGATGTTGATTTGGACTTGACATTCTTTTCAAAATAAAGTAATTACTAGAAGAGTGGCGCTTTTGAGATAAATAATTATTTCAGCCAAAGAGTTCTGTCCAATATCCAAAACAGACAATACTATGATTAGTAATGTAAAAGCAACACAATCATAACCACAGAGCAATAAACAGAAAATTAGAGTAGCCTACAAATAATAAATTATACATGTTGAGATTGGACAACAGTAAGTTTTAAATTACATGACAACTATAGAAATCTCTACAGTACCCAAGTGTTTTGAAATATAAATAAAGTCAGGTTTTGTTTTTGTTTTTTTTGCATTGTTTTACTTATTGTTTAATAGGTTTGGGGGTAAAAGAAACAATTACCCAAATAACTCATATGTGTTATCTGTATTAGGACTCTGATTTAAAATGAACTTGTTCTGCTTCTAAAGAGAAGAAAGTTATTTCCAGACAGAGAGATTTTTCTTCAAAATTATGGCATGTTTTTTAAAGAAACATGTCACAGACTGAATGTTAAGATGTGTTTGAAAGTTCAAGCTTCTGTTTGAGTAACACGTAGCAAGCATTTGACAGCGTTTGACTCAGATCGGATTGTTAGAATGTTGCATTCAGTATTTACTGACAAATTGTGTCCATAGATGTAGTATTTTATTAGGTGCACTTAGCACTAGCAGTAAAGAGTTCTAACACATCTAATGTTTTATTTTTTAAAATAGATATGTGGTGTGACAACATCTTAGAGCTGATATACAAGTTGCCACGTTGTGCTTTCTATCCAAATAAAGGTGTGGTGAATTTGATCTAAAGGATATGCAGCTTTTGTAAACCACTCCCTCTTTCCTTTTCTTTGTCCAGCTACGTCTGACTTCAGTCTCTTCAGTGACATCTTTGAGAGTGACCTGGTCTTCGGACCTGCCGGCTCTGAAAACATGCAGCCCCCACCTCGAGCTGGACCTCCAGGAGCTTCTGGGCCTCCTCTTTCTGGACCCAATATGTTCCGCAGGACCAGGCCTCAGAAGCATACAACAGCAGCAACTGCCACAATGCCTCCTCCCACTCTGCCCATGACGGATCCTTTTGGTTTTGGTAGAGCTCAGCCCCTGATGGCTGCAGGTGGTTTTCCACCAATACCGAACAGTAACCCTCCTCAAATGCAGACCCCATCTAACACCATGTACTCTCAGCTTGGTGCTGGCCTACCTCCACAACCCCAAACATCAGAAGATGTCCCAGCTGGACCGACTGGTCCCCCAACATCTTCTTTACCAGGGGTGACTTTATTTAATCCCCACAGTGCAGCATCCTCTGGTGTTTTTCCAGCACCAAGTCCCACAGGATATGCTTCATCTAATAGTGAACAGGATTATTTTAATTCAAGAGACCAGGCACCAACCATGTCAACTGAATCACCACATATGGCACCGCATTTGACACCAACACCTAATGAGAGACCTTTTAACCATGACTTTCAAGGGCAGCCCCCTCCACATTCTGTGCCCTTTCAGCCACTTCCTCCCTCATCTGCCCAGTGGGTCCCTGATCATTCAAGTCGCCCTCCATCAGTTCAAAATTATTTCCAACCAACCAGCGATCCTCCAACACAACCTTTAAATATAGCTCCACAGACTCAGAGGTATCCTTCCCACAGCCAGTCCCCCCTTCACACTGCCCCTACACCTTCAACTCAATCTGGACATCCTCAGAGTCAAGCCCGTCTTCCCCCTCAAAACCCTGTAAAACCAAGTAATCCTTTGTGGACTGACCCAAATGGGTCCCAGCAACACAATTCTCATTTTCAAACTCAGAGTTACTTCAATCAAAGCTCTGCACCCCAGGAATTGTGGCTCAATCAACCTCCACCTCCACAGGACTCAGGCTACCATCAAATGGGGACTTGTTCAAGCCATCCTCAGCCCCTTGCAGACTCTGTTGGATCTCAACATCTGTCCAACACTGGGTATGGGCCTGTTGTCAGACCAGAAACTAATTCTGCCTCTGCCTCAGATCCATATTCTCAGGCTTCTGGTACACTTTCAATGTTCTTCAAAGATGATGTGGAAAATGAGGAAACGCTCTCTAGTGAGAAAAACAAAGCACTGAATGGTGTTCCTGGGTCTGTTCAGCATCACAGCAGCCCACAAGCCCACAGTAGCCATGTTCCTCTAGATGTCCCTCTAAATCACCAAGGAGTCTCTGTTCAAGATAATTTACACTTTCCCTATATGAACGAGAGCAGTCATCTTTCGCTGGAAAATACCCAGAAGTCACCTGGTCCTCAGTTTGACCATGTAGAGAATCTGGAGTGTGTCCCAAATCAGGAAGTACTGCCTAGTGATGCCCACAGCAGTGCTGCTGTTGCTTCACCCCATGGAGTGGACCAGTTTGAAAGTGGGCCAAACCTGGAAACTCCAGATTCAGTTCCAAACCTGATGAGATCTGCAAGTGTATCATCCAATTATAGCAATTTGAGCCATGGAAGTGGAACTGGCACCCGACGACACAAGGGAGTTGAAGGCACCTTCATTCAGCAGGAAAGTCCTCGTCTTGGCGATAATGCAAACCCATCTGCTGCAGCTGGAGGCTACTTTGAGCAGATTGATACTTCTCCCGCTGTAGATGCAGTTGTGCAACAGAGTTCCCTGGAGCAAATGTGGCCATCCACTCCTAGCCCACCAAAGCCAACTGGTATATTTCAAGCAAGTGCTAATAGCTCCTTTGAACCTGTGCGCTCACATGGGGTTGGAGTGCGTCCAGCTGAGGTGGATAGGGCTAAAATGGTGGCTGAAGGGGGCACCGACTGCACATCTGGCAACTTGGAGCAGCCACCGGATAATATGGAAAATGTTTATGGCCCAGGACACCCCCAGCCTGCTGCTACTGTTGGTGGAGTACCTCATCTGACACACCCAGTGGTTCATCCTCATTCTCGGCCTTCATCTCGTGCATTTGGTGCCAGTAGACCATGTGAGAGTCCTGCCACTACTCTGTGGGCTCAGAACGATCCTACGAGCTTGGGTGCTAACATCCTCCTTGCCCCTGCTGCTCCCACAGTTTTGGCCCCTTTACGAGAGCCTAGTACTGATGTCATCCAACCACCAGAAGATGGTCCACTAGACCTGCAGCCCCCACAGAGAATCCAGCCAGCTTGTCAACACTCAGAAAACCTAGAGAACCCACCAAAGGTGAGTGATGCTGAGCCAGCTGACTCTCAGAGCAACCTGGGCTACGCCTCTCTCCTCGTGTCTGGCTCGCTTCATCAGCCTGTTTTAATTGCCCCGCCTGTATCCAATTACAGTGTGATTCCTCCCAGTGCCTCTGCTCAATCATCAACCCAGAGTAGTCACATGGAAACTGCCCCACCTGAGAGATCACTTGCACAGGGACAGGGTGCAAGTGTCTCCCAACCACTTTCCCAGTCTTCCAAACAAAATCCAATTTTTTCTCCTGGACCCATTAATTTCAGTTCGTCAGCTTCTAACCAGGGTCCGCTTAATCTGACTCGCGACAAAACTGTTGCACCAACATCAGAAATCATATCTCCCCTCTCTCAACCAGTCCACCCTCCTCTTTTAAGAGGTCGATCATCGAGTGGGGATAACCACTCTACTGTTCATGTTAATTCACATTCTTCCACTGTGATTGCTTCTGTGTCTAATCATAATCAGGCATCAAATTATGAACTGCTTGATTTTTCTATGCACCAATCACACTCCCGAAGTCAAGCAACTGATCAACCTTCTTCTCTACATGAGTCACTGCAGTGTAGTAATGGGTTTTACCTGCAGGTCACCAAAGATGCACAGCAGGTGGCAAGAGAAGGAGGGAATGCCTCTATCCAGACCACAGCTCCTTCGTCTATCTCACAGGTACCCCCATCATCCTTCCAAGCAGCTGCAAACACACAACAGACCCAGAATGAATCTCCTAAAGCATCAGATTCTAAGGCTGCCCTGCAGGGAGAGAAAGATATTCCATCTGTTCCTGTGAGTGAAGCTGCACCTTCTACTGCTCCGTGTTTGACACCAGCACAAGGACCTGCTGCAGGTAGTGCTCCTCCCCCTCCAACCGCATACCCAATGGGGCCACGAGGGCCAGCACCTCCTGGACCGTCCCACCCAGCTTCAGCCGAGCCACCCCGACCACCTTCCTCAGCAGGCAGCCATCAAGGCTATGGACCTCCACCTCCTCCTCCAGTGGCAGGACAGATGCAAAGTGGTTATTATGGTAATTATGGAGAATACCCAGATAGCAGAGCACCGTATCCTCCAGGCCAATACCCACCTCAACCTGGAGATCCGCGGGCACAGGCATATTATCATGTAGGTGAAAAGGATTTTCTATTTTTTCTTTTGAATAATAATTTGACTAATCTGTTTTTCAATCCCTGATTGTGGCAAGAAAGCTTTGTTTAGTTAATTTTGTGACATCCCTTATTAATCTGCTTTTATTTGTTCATTTTCTTAGGATTTGTCATACCGTGGCAGAGCAGATCCTTGGTATGGCAGATATGAGGGGCAGACCCAGGGCTACCATGATCCAAACTACCAATACAGAGAGCCACAACCGGAACGACCCAGCTCGAGGACAAGTCAGTACTCTGACCGACCTTCATCAAGGTAAGTCAACTTTTCATGATCTAATAAAACGCTTCATTAAACTAGGATTTTATGTGCAAGATTTTCCTTGTAGGCACCAAATAATTACAGTTTTTGTTTAGTGTAGAATATCTAAAAATAAGCGACTTCTATCATTTAGATATTTGTTTATACAAGGAAGTTAGACTTTGTGCAACTTTAAATTTTTATCTCGAAAACGAGATGTCTCATCTCAAGGGGTTAATCCTCCATATAAACATATGTTAATAAAATATGGAAATAAGAAATAGATGACAAATGGCTGATTAGTCACAGAACAAAATGTTAAACCAGAAAGTTAAAATTAACTGCACCAAATTTTTTAATTAATTAATTAATTACTTTCAAAGCCCAAATAGATTTGTTCACTACCCTTTACCACTGGCTTCACTGGTGGATTCCACATTCTTCTGAATGTTTTTGTGTATGTTACAGGGATTTTAACATTATGCTGTTTTTGCTCTTCATATTTCTGTGCTCTAATTAGCTGGTGGCCCAAAGAATACAGAAAAAATTGTCTTCATTTTTCCTGGGACAATAAAATATTTAGTGACTGTGATGTTATGTTGTTGGCTTTATATTGTGGCTTTAAGCATGTTTTTGATTAACCTTTTGAATGTGTCATTCCTTCTTTTTCCTCCAGGCAAGGCTATAATGATGATTACCAACAAGCAAACCGAAGTGCCTACAATGACTATTATGCGGCTTATTCCAAACACTATGATTACGGAGGTAAGAGCTGCAAAACTAAAGCTGCTAATATTTGCTTATTTGGATTTTTTGCTTTTAAATGTTGCAAGATAGTTTACTAAACAATTCTTTTGTACATTATCTTATTTCTCCTTTTTTTATGAAGGATACAACTATGGACAATACGACCCACGATACAGAGGATACTATGATCACTCATACTATTCATATTACAATGACAGTTACAGAAACAGCTACTATAATCAGCCTATGTATCCTGCCAGGTATGCATACAAAACATTTTGTACACCTTAAATGGCACAGCAAATAGATAAATAAATGTTTTCTGAATTAATGTAATTTTAGCAGTATGTCAAGCAGTGTAAGAACTGCAGAGTTATGGTGAGTTGCGTTGATTTATTTTCATTGCGTGCTGCTTTATTTACAAATATTGTGCGTTCACGTGCAGGAAAGAAGGCTATGATGACCAGTGGCGGTACTATCCTGGTTATGATGCCAGTTTTGATGATGAAAACCAACGTGGGAGAGATGCATATGGCGATGACTTTGACCGCCGCAGCGTACACAGCGAGCAGTCGGCACACAGCGTGCACAGCTCCCACAGTCACCACAGCAGACGGAGCAGCTTCAGCTCACGATCCCAACAGGTACATTTCATCTATGTGGGCTTTATCGGTTTTAATCTGACTCGGGTATGGCACAGAATGAACCTCCTATGGACATATTTCAGTGAATAAATCTCAATATAAATTGAATTTAATTTGCCACATTTTTTACTTCTTTTTATTTATATATGTCTCCCTCATTTGTCTTCTTGGTTAATTTAATATTGTGAAATGTTTTTATCCTTCAGAGCCAGGTGTATAGGAGCCAGCCTGATTTGGTGTCTGCAGTTTATGATACCACACAATCCACTTTGCCTGTGGACTACTCTTATGGGCAATACCCGAATCAGGTTGATGCCTCTCAGAACTACAGCCAGTACCCGTATTCCTCAGAGTACACTGCAGACAGTACCTGGGTTGCCCCTGAGCAGCGTAAGTGCATAGTCCTCAGCTGAAGATCCACTTTAATCGTTTATGTTTATCCGTTTCTAAATGTCAACAGTTTTTATCTAGCCATTTTCTCATATGCAAGTTCTGGTTACTTATATGATGTCTATTGTATTTTCTCTAGCTCCACCTCGTCCTGCAACCCCAGAAAAATTCACCTTACCCCACCGCTGTGCCCGCTTTGGACCTGGTGGTCATCTGATTCAGGTCCTGCCTAATCTCCCTTCAGCTGGACAGCCCGCTCTGGTTGAAATCCACAACATGGAGGTACATTTTAACTGATTGTTTTATAACTTATTGCAGAAATTGTTCACCATTTGTGAAAATAATATTGTATTTCAACACATGTGAAGGTACGGAGTTTTATGTTTTTGTTGTGTCTATAGCAGAGTGAGAATCCTTTACCACATTAATGTAGGATGTAACTTATGTTGGTATCTCATTTTTAGATGTTTACATTTTACATTTTTAAGAGTATAAAATTAAAATTTATTATGATGAAAAAATTTATTTGTTTTGTGTCATGCTTAAATTTTCAGACCATGCTTCAGGACACCTCAGATCAGGCTGAACTACGAACTTTCCCAGGACCCCTTATTAAGTAAGTTTATTCACTTAAAGCCGCTCTCTGGATTATTTCATCAAGAGAGTAGTTTTTTAATCCAACGTCCAACTCCTCCCAAAACACCTCGACACGAGCATTTGGTCGTGTGCACACGGCGCATTACTTTGGTCTGTAAGCTGGGCATTAACTGTGCAACTCCTGCTCAAACTATGATTACATTGTAGGGTTTAATCACTCACAGTTCACAAATCACGTTCTCACACTGTACGAGGCTCTTGAGCCGTCTGTCCCTGCTGTGCTTCTGATACGTAGCTCTGTAGCAACGAGCTGCTGCTGTATTCTGACGCTGAACATGGAAAACACTCAGTCCTGAATGAACTTCTTGACCAAAATAAACGCGTATTCTTGGCAAGCCTTGCCGTTCTGTGAGGTGAAATGTTTAAAAATAAAAATAAATCCCTTAGTAGTCAGGGAATGGATAACTATTTAGTCGAAATTAGCTCTGTCCCTTCCATGAACAGCTGAGAGGTAAACGGAGAAACACACGGAGCGTCCTACCGCCGCCTACTGCTACAGGTTTGCTTGAAGCACAGGACATGTAAACATTTCCTTAGAACAAAATAATAAGACATTAACTGATTATTCAGTCTATTATAATAATGTTTTGAGTCAAATTAAGATGCAGAAAAAAAGGCAAAATACTGATTTCACAGCAGCAAAATTATATCGATACAGCACAGCCCTGCTTCAACCCAACCCCCACCCCACCCCGGCCTGCTGAGTCCTCCATGGACATTCATCTGGCCCTTTCAGGTTTGTAATTGAGTACCCCTGTTGTAGACCTATGGTATTACACTTCATTGGTTGTCCCTGATTTTTCTAAAGTGATAACAGCAGTAAAGTGGCTCCGGAAGAGTCCTTGCTGTCCTAACATCATGTGTCTTGCTGTCAGGGAGGACACCCATAAGGTGGATGTGATCAAATTCTCCCAGAACAAAGCACTGGAGTGTTCTCGGGATAACAACCTGTTGGACAGGGACTCAGCCCGCCTGCTTTGGGACTTCATTATGCTACTCTGTAGACAGAATGGGGTAAGCTTATGCAGATTTAACTAGGAATTTATTAGTCATGAGGTCAAATTTTAGATAAGTATTTCAAAAATGTTTTTAATGTTTTTCATTTCCTTAGACTGTTGTTGGCACCGACATTTCTGACCTCTTGCTGAAGGAGCATCGATCTGTCTGGCTACCCGGCAAAAGTCCCAATGAAGCCAACTTGATTGATTTTAACAATGAGCCTATTGCACGAGCTGAAGAGGAGCCAGGAGCCGGACCACTGTCCCTTCTGTCAGACACTTTTATGACTGTCCCTGAGAATGTTGGCAAGGAAACGGAGCGCTTTAGAGAGTTGCTGCTGTTTGGCCGCAAAAAAGTGAGAAATGTCAACTGTATGTCAATCTTTTTTTTTTTACTCTTGGTATATGAAATTATTTAACTTTTCTGGTTTATGGAAAAGGATGCACTGGAAGCAGCCATGAAGGGAGGTCTTTGGGGTCATGCCTTACTGTTGGCCAGTAAGATGGACAACAGGACACACGCACGTGTCATGACAAGGTAAAGTACCTGTGATCTGAAAGTTTTTGACTTAAAACATGATTGTCTTTATTCTAACTTTTTTGTTTTTGTTTAGGTTTGCCAATAGTTTGCCTATGAATGATCCTCTTCAAACAATGTACCAGTTGATGTCAGGAAGGATGCCCGCATCAGCCACAGTAAGTTTAGCCTGAACCTTGTGTTTGACTTCTTCTATCAGTATGACGGGGGATATAATAGTTCTTGTGCACCTGTAGTGTTGTGGAGAGGAGAAGTGGGGTGACTGGCGGCCTCATCTGGCCATGGTTCTGTCAAACCTGACCCACAATATGGACCTGGATACTCGCACCATCACCACCATGGGAGACACTCTTGGTAGGATTGTTTCAGAAATCCACTTTCCTCAACAGGGTTTATTTTTTTATTTTAACTGACTCTATTCATGTTATTTTTTGCATATTTTTTTTACTCGTTTTTTGGGCAGCTTCTAAGGGGCTGATGGATGCTGCACACTTCTGCTACCTTATGGCTCAAGTTGGCCTGGGAGTTTTCACAAAGAAGAGCACCAAGATCGTTTTGATTGGTTCAAACCACAGGTTAGACCAGTAGACTGGCAGACATGCAGGATTGATCATTCTTTCAAGACCACTATAAAGTACATAAAACAAGCCACACATGTAACTATTTTTGTCTTTTTATCTTAGTTTGCCCTTTATTCAATTTGCCACCAATGAAGCAATTCAGAGAACAGAGGCCTATGAATATGCTCAGTCTCTGGGATCCCAGCCGTGTTCACTGCCCAACTTCCAGGTAGGGCTCTTTTAAAGTTTCCCACAAAAGCCTTAAAGGGATATTTCAGTGATTTTGAAGTGGCATTCTATCAGTTATTGAACTACATCTCTAGAAATAGGAAGGAGTCATCTGATCAGAGCAATGCTCATGGCTAGTCAGATCAGCAGACACACGCTGCAGATCAGTGCCAAATTAGTGGTTAATTTTGGGGTATTTAAAACAACTCTTGCTCCAAAAAGTCATACAGAATGCATTAGAATGTTATTTTTCCTGTTTGTAAATTTCTGCAATTTTGTATGAGACCATTTGTTTAGTTTATGGTGTTTCTGCTGCTGCAGAGGCATGTACAGCAGTACAGTAATTCAGATTGACATAAGCCATAAACAGCTTCATGCAAAATTGCAGAGGTTTCCAAATGGATAATATGGCCTTAAACACATTGGTATGACTTTTTTTAAGCAAGAGTTGTTGTAAAGACTTGAAAATTAGCCACTAATTTGTCACCTATCTTCATCAGTGTGTATGCAAATCTGACTAGCCATGAGTTGCTCTGGTCAGAGGATTCCTTCCCATTTCAAGAGGCTTTGGTCGCTGTGAGTGATGTCACCAGTGGGTATGGTTCTTACTGTAAATAAATGATAGAATGCCACTTCAAAATATCCCATCAATTGGATCATACTACTAGTTTAAATAATCGCGCTTTCATTCTTTTACCTTTATGTTTACATTATTACACTGTTGTTAACTGTTGGGATATTTCTAGTGAGTAAATGATCTGTTCTATATTGTCTCCCATCAGGTGTTCAAGTTAATCTATGCATGCCGACTGGCTGAGGCCGGCCTGTGTGCCCAGGCCTTTCATTACTGTGAAGTTATCTCAAAGACAGTCCTCATGCATCCTTCCTACTATTCTCCAGTGTTCATTAGTCAGATCATTCAGGTTTGTTTATATTTGGACCATTTTCTCTAATATGTTAATCAATTTCTGTATCAAATTTTTTTTGTGACACATGTGTTTTTTTTCTATTTGCTGACAGATTTCAGAAAAGCTGCGGTTCTTTGATCCACAATTAAAGGAAAAACCTGAACAGGAATTGTTTGTTGAACCTGATTGGCTGATTCACCTCCGACATCTGGATGGACAGATCAGGGTGAGGAATAGAAAATGTTTCTATTTAAATGAAAGTCAAAGTTCATACTTTGACTATGAACCCAAGTTCATAGTCAAACTTGACTATGAACTATGACTATGAATAATTAAAAGATTTAATTATCTTTAAATTAAAGATAATTTAAACTCAAGCAGTGTCTAGACCGTAAATATTAGGACTGCAATTTTAGTTGAAATCTAGTGAAATGTGTAATAATTATAGATTATGGAAGGAATTGTATAAACTAAATAAATGTTCTGTTCTAAATCTGTATATTTATGTGAAAATTCAGAAGATTAATTTTAAATGCACAATTTAATTTGTATATATTTAAATGTGTGTGCTTTTATTTTCTGTCTTTTTAGACTGGCCAGATTATATACAACGTGCACAGAACCACTCCTGCACAGTTTGACTGTAGCAGTGAAGGTTCTGACTTGGACCAACAGACCCCTTCAGAACCTAGCATGCTGGGGGAAGTGGATGGCATAGCCCCTGACAACCCACTGATGAGCTCAATGAAACCAGGACTCCCACCACAAGGAGTACAGTTAATGCCCCCAGGTGTGTGTGTGTGTGTGTGTGTGTGTGTGTGTGTGTGTGTGTGTGTGTGTGTGTGTGTGTGTGTGTGTGTGTGTGTGTGTGTGTGTGTGTGTGTATATCTTTCTGTACTGTGAGATTAATTTTATTTATCTCCTTTCAGCTCCTTCCTCCATTCTTCAGGATAGGATGGCTCCTCCTCAGCTTTTACCCCCCAATGATACTCCACAGTTCTACCCAGTACCCCCTACTGGACCGCCAGGCCACGTCCCTATGCCAGGATTCCATCCACAGGACCATGGCATTGCCCCTCCCCCCTTTCAGCCTCAAACTGAGCAGTCAGAGGTCTATCCAGGAGCCCATCAGCAACATTTCCCTCCTTCACAGGAGGGTCAGCTGTCACCGCACGTGTTTCCTTCACAGGTGCCACATTCACCTGTACAGATGACTCACCTGCCTCTGCAGATTCCACAGCATATGCCACCCTCTCCTGGTCATATGCCAGCTGTGGAACAGCTGCCCCTGGCTCCCCCAGAGATGCAGCAGCCAATATCATCTTCCCCACCCAGGGGCTCCTTCACACCCCAGATGGACTTATATGACCATATGGCTAACATGGTCAGTGTTTAGATTCTGAATCACATGCATCTTTTGTTTTATTTCATGTCACTGTAAAATACTTAATTTGTTGTCTTTTTGGTGACACAGGGAAACAGGAGAACACGGACTATTTCACAATCTTCAACACATTTGGTAAGTCTGTGTCCCATCAAAAATGCTCACATACAGTACACAGAAATGCCAAAATATTTAAGGCACCCTCTTAAAATGGTGTCAGCCACTCTTATAGCTGTGGGCTATATGGCCACATACATGGTAGCTCTTTGCAGGCAACATGGCTAACTACCATGCTGGTTTTTTAAATACTTTACTCTTATTGATGTTTTCTGTTTTTCAGGCATCAGGGCGCAGCTCTCGAAGAGCCTCTGAGTCATCAACTCACTCTGGTGGAAGAGAGCGAAGCAACTCTGCAGTGAAGCAGGCATCTCCACCTCCACCCTCTATCCCTGAGCAGCCCCGGAAAGAACAGGCCAAGAAACCCAAGAAAGATGCTCCAGACAAGGTTCACATTTTACTCAAACACTCTTAGATCTTCTGTCAGTGGTCTTACTGTTTTATTTAAATCTTTTTCACATGTCATCAAAATGTTCCAAGTCTTAGGTGTCTCATAAAACTGCAACATTACAAACTTACATACATCACATGCACAACCTCACAGCCATATAACATACCTTCCTCTGTTTCCCTCCCTCCCCTTATGCATTCCCCTTATGCATCACAAGAAACACAGGGGAATGGATGATATCCACAGGAGTTTGTTCAATCTGATTATATCTGAGGAGACAAAACTCCTCTTAAAGTGGGATTTTTTTCTAGTTTAGAATTCTGTATCTGGGGCCAGATAGGAGTAAAGTGAAAAACCAGTTCAGAGGATGGTCAAGACTGTTTGCTGTGGTTCATGCCAGGCGTATGGTGGTTGAGGGATTTTCATCAGTCAGGCTGGGAGTGGGAAGGTTAACTCTCCTGGATGGTGTGAGATTTTGATGAGTTTGTTCTTGCTGGTGACAGTTAATATACTGAAGAAACGGGGGGAGCAGTAAAGTAAAATGCTCTGTGTTATTGCGACATGTATGTGTGTGTGTGTGTGTGTGTATATATATATAAATATGTTTTGCATACAGGGTAAAAGCTGGCTACCGTGGCCTTTTGGAAGGAAGAAAAATGAGGCTCACTTGCCAGATGACAAAAACCCCTCTGTAAGTTGTTAAATTTATGAGTCATTACCACTTTGGTTAAGACAAAATCACACTTTGCCATTTTCTTTTATTATCATTATTGTTATTATATGTGACTGGTAGTGTTAAAAGCACTTTGATTCTTGTTAGATTGTGTGGGATGAAACGAAGAATAGATGGGTTGACTTGAATGAGCCTGAAGAGGAGGTCAGTGAATGTTTTAAATTGTTTCAGAGAATTGTATCTTTCGTCAAGCTTTTAAACGTCACAGATTAACCATTTCTGTTGTGTTTGTCTCATCTGTTTCATTAGAGTAAACCCCCTCCTCCACCCCCAACTGGGTTTCCCAAGATGCCTCAGATGCCTGGTCCTGGTGGGCCTGCTGCTCCACCAAGTGGTGGTCCTCCTGTCAACATGTTTTCTAGGAAGGCAGGTGAGATGGAGTGTTATACACACAGGTTTTGGTTAAACAAGCACAATGTTTGATCATTTCTCTTTAAATGACTATACCATTCAATTTTCTTTTTTCCAGGTACCAAGAGCAGATACGTGGATGTTCTGAACCCAAGTAGAACAGCTATACCCAGCGGAGTGGCTCCTCCTCCAGCTGACATCTTTGCTCCTTTGGCACCAATGTCTATGCATGCTAACCTGTTTGTGCCTAGTTCAGGTGTGTGTTTTAAACATTACATTAAATTGTGTTTTACTAAGTGGCTTCACTTTTGTGTAGTAGATTTGAAACATTTACAGATTTTTTTAAATGTCTGGTATGTTGGAGTGTCAGCAGTGATTTGTTTGATGTGGAAAGACGAAGATTCAAAGCTGTTTAAAGGTCCCATGACATCGGTTTCCATGTTTTCTGACTTATCTATCATGTTGCAACGTTGAGTTCTCACCTTAAACCTGCCAGAAAGAGCAAAAAACGGCGTCCATCTGTCTCCTAGTCCAGCCAGTGAGAAGCTCTTCCAGATTTCAGACCCAGGTTTCAAACAGTTTTTTTCACTCCAGCCCGCTATGAGGTCATAGTGATCCGGACTTGCTTATATGGTAAATTCTCCTCCCACATGCACGTTCACGACAACTGGAGCGAGGCAGTGCCGCCGCCATTGACCATAGACCGTGTAGTGTTTAGTTTCAGTTTCGTTTCTCTTTCACGCGACGGCACTGCCCCCTGCTGCAGCAGAAGTGTCAGGCTGCCAAATAAGGAGAAACCCAGCAGAACCGGAAGGCGGCGCATTCTTCTGATCTCTGAGTTGCTCGTTAGGAAATAATTACAGTGTATTTTGAGTTATAATGGTGCAACGCTAATCTAGAGGCATCAAAGATTACACCTGTTTAATATAAAGTGATTTAAATATGGAGTCACAGGCACTTTAAACTGAATAAACATTTTCTTTCTTCCTGGTGAAGCTCCTGATGATCAGCAACCTTTGGAGGGAAGTGAAGGAGGAACTCATGAGCAGAATTCACCAAACACCAGTGCTCTCCCACAGGTGTCTAATATTCCTCTGTATTGGCAGTCGATAAACATTTTCAATAAAATCTACATGTTTGACTCAATTTTCATCAAAATTCTGTAGTCAGTTGATGTTGTGGAACTCTAAAATCTCCTGT
This sequence comes from Callopanchax toddi, assembly GCA_006937965.1. Taxonomy (NCBI): domain Eukaryota; kingdom Metazoa; phylum Chordata; class Actinopteri; order Cyprinodontiformes; family Nothobranchiidae; genus Callopanchax; species Callopanchax toddi. Next base: position 1,952,432 of record SSNR01000013.1, read on the forward strand.
TTCTTTTTTTAATCTTTACAGATGTTCAATCCAATGTTGTTACCTCCAGCCCCAGAAGGTCCTCCTGTCCCTGATGGTTCTCAGTCTGGGGAGGTAAGACCCATCTGTCTTTGTTCAGCTGCTACTATAAATGCTTTTCATGCTTCTAATGAAATAGGATGCTTGACAGCTATCGGCTAGCCTGTGCAGTTTATTTGTAGGATAATGTTAGAGGAAGGACATTGAGAACATATGCATGTCAACCTAAACTCTTTCATCTTTCATCTTCCTCGTACTCGGTACCTGGATAGTTTCTACAGTTTCTGCTTCGTTACGTTTTTGTAAATAATTTCACAGATTTTTCAAGATCCACATTTTTTCTAATGCTGGTTTATTTTGTATTTTTCTGAACAGGTCTAATCAACTGCATGAAACACTATTAATATGGGTTTATGGTTGTCTATTCTTTTTTCCCTTCTACTTGTTTTTTTATTTTCTTCAGCTGTCACGATCTAGCTCAATGAGCTCTTTATCACGAGAAGTGAGTCAGCATTTAAACCAGGTACTTCTAGTCGGGCTTCTAATGGTCCATTTTCACCCCATCCCACCGCTTGTATATTGACTCACAGCATCATCATCATTATTGTATACTTTAACATCCATTAAGCTTTGCTGCTTGTCACATTCATCATCTTGCCTGCACATCCGACCGTTGTCTCCAGCATTACTAACTGAACTCTGTATCTGTAAGAAAAAAGGAAATGGTCAAGAAATAATAATTAAAAAATGTAGATTGATATTCTGATGCTCTAGTGATTGTCAAAGCAATGAGCTAACTTCAGCGGATTTAATGTTAGCTGTCATTGGGTTTTCCCGTCCGCTGTACAGTGGTGTCAGGTTGTGACTCGCGAGAGCGTCTTAGTTGTAAAACAAGTTAAAGCTGTTGGTTTTCAGTGTGTTCTTGTTTATTTATCATTTTAGTGATGTTTATCCCAACCAGCAATCTATTATTTTGTGGATCCAAAGCTGAAGGAGTTTGGGAAACACTGTTATCACTACGTCATCACAGAGCTGCTAGCCTGGCTCTAAATTTTCTATAAAGCAGTGAAACGTTTACATGAAAAGTCATTTTAAATAGCAGAGTTAAGCATGCTGGAGACAAATGCAACGCTGTTTTGTTACGAGTTGTTTTAGGAGATCAAGGCCTCACTAACTTGACATTCTGCTTGCATTGCAACCAAAATAAACAGAACTGTGGTTTGTATTACGCTGCCTCACCAGAGATCCTTTCCACACTGCTTTATTCACTTTGCCTGGCTTTTTTAACCTCCGTAACATTCTGTGTATCTGCTGTAATGTTCTACTAACATCACAGTAACACCTCTGCTTGTCCTCTGACAGAGTCATCCTGCCCAGGGAGCTGCACCCACTGGAGGTGTCACTTTTTATAACCCTGCACAGTTTGCACAGGTGTGGTAACAATTCTGATTCTCCTGTTTCTGCTTCTTGTTCTCTTTTATAATTTTCTGTCTTGTTTTTACAGACAAATGCGCCATCAGGAGGTGGACTACGACCTGGCCGCTTGGGTGGCCACCGCCAGTACCCAGTATTGAAGTGAACATCCAAGGAAACGATTTTGTTCACAGACTTGTTGAACAAAATGAGATTCTATCAGTCTGGGAGTAAATGAAGCACATGGACTTACTCCTCTCTGTCTTAAGGACTCTACATTTTGCCTTCACATAAGAAGAGCCTCATCACATCATGTTGGTCTTATCCAACCGCTTAACCACTTTTATCTTCTTCTTTTTTTAATAAGCCCAGTAGGTGTCACTGATGGATTTGTAATGAGCAGTGTTTCCTCGAAGGGCTTATTCCTGCAATCAAACAGGAAGCAGTTAGAAAATAAATTTTGTGCATAGGCTTATCTGTAGATTCACAAACTGTATGTTTATGTTGGCATAATTTAGTGTACAATTAATGTGTTGCTCTACTAAAGCTGCCAGCTTCCCCTTGAAGTAACAAACGATCTTCCCGTGTTGTCTGAGGTCCTTACATCTGATTGGTTGTGCGAAGAACTCAAAAGAAAGTGGCACCTTTTAATTTCATATTGTAGACTTGTTTGTGCAGCTTTTTGTGTGTTTTTTTTTTTTAACTGGAGTTGGCGAAGTGTGTGAGAATGAATCCTGTCAATAGTGTTTAGTGTTGCTGTGTTAGCTTTTTGCTTCAGTTGCCCTCCAGTCAAAGCTTGACACAAAGAAGAGAGAGAGAAAGTCTGCGGTGTTTAGAGGCTGCTTGTTTCAGGTATTTATTTAAATGTCCCTTTTCTCCCATCAGCTCTTCGCTTTTAAAGATCTTTCCAGATCTTTTGTCCACGTTTGTCTCAAAATTCTCAGCAGAGAAATGAAATTATCAAATGAAGTGGTGTTGGTCAGTCAGAACAGCAGGAGCAAGGATTAAAGAAGCTTTTTGAATATTGCAGAAAATGAATCTATCCAAATATTTGTATATCAGATTAATTGTATTTATGAAATGTAGGCATACAAAGAATGTGTGTGTGAAAAGCAACTAATTTTTTTCAGATAGGCTTTGACAAAATTCATTAATGATTTATGAAATGACAACAATCATATTCTAATGATTTGTATCAGCTGCTTCTGCATACAAATAAATCTTTAAATTGTAAACTATGAACTAGTTGTACTCTAAATACTTCTTGTTGTTTGAATTTACTGATGTAACTTGATTCAGTCGCTCGTCCTCCCAAATGTTTCTCAGTCATTAACTTTGGGGACGTCAGTTTGACTTTTAAAAGTCCACATTTGGTTTCAGAGGCAGTTTTCCTGTTTTAGAATTTTTTTTTTATGTGAAATTGCTAACAAAAGTTTAAATACAAAGAGTGAAAACATTTTTTTTTTGCTCATTGTAGCACTTTAATAGAGATGTCTATTGGTTTGATTTATTACATAAATAGTGTTTTTATAATAAAATTGCTGTCATTATTTTTCTTCTTTTCTCCTAATCAGGAATCTTGTTTTCTCTGCAGTAAATCCAGAGATAATGGTCTGGTCAGATTCTTTTGTAAATAATCTTTACAGGTACAAAGCTTTGTTTATTTTGGACACCGTTTGAATGATTTAAATGGTAATTCAAACATTTTCTTTTTAAGTATATTCCAACAGAACTTTGAGGGCTACAAATATTAACATCGAATTTCAATGTGAACATTAATTTAGCACTTATTGCTTTAACAAGTTTTTAAAATCAAAACCACAACTGGCACAAATGGTTCTGTACATTTTTGTCATTTTCAGTCAAAGCACAGGTAAAGGATTTGCTTTAGAATGACATCAGACTTTAAAATGTCAGTCTTCCAAAGTCTAAAGATTTAACAAATTCACAAATCATCAGAAAGAAATTTAGAAATTAAAAAGTTTTGAACAAATTAAAAAATTTGAACAATAACTTTTATTTTACACATTTTCTTTTGATAATTAACTTGAACTGGAATATTGACAAAATAATTACTTTCAAGTTGTTTAAACTGATGATTGGATATTTACTATATTTCCCCTCCAAAAATGTAATTTTATACCACCGGGTTATTGTGTGTGTCACTTAACGTCATTACAAATAACTAAAGTGAAGTGATACAGGAAAAAAAAGGGGGCGAGGTAATTTAGAAACTTTGGCTAGTTCAAGGAGAAAACAAGAAACTTGTGTATTTAAAAAAACATGCACCAAAAGACATCAATAATAAAAAATTTAATGTACAAAGCACACAAAATCATGTTTTTAGTTAATCTTTAACTCTTCAGTTTAGTTTAAATTTGTGTAAATACATCAGTGAAATTAACTCGCATTAATTCTGATCAGTCTCATCACCTCCACTTGGATTCTTTAAGACCACAAGACTTCAGCTGGATGGGGTTGGGCTCATAAAGACAAACAACTTTACATTTCTACAGGGCGTGTGGGCAGAATCCAACACTAGATAGCTTGTTTTGTAAATACAACATGCAATGTTAAAAATCAAAAACTTACTTGTCTGGTTTGATCAGTCTGGGCAACATTTGACTACAATAGGAATGTCTATACACATGGATACAAGAAATAATTGTGATTATGAATAATTTGTGAAATTGTGAAAATGGCTCCATTTTTGTTTAATCTGTTGTATTTTCCGATGAAGCTAGAGTAAGTTGTTTAGATGAAGATGAAGCAGTGCAGAGGGATCCTTATTTTTCATTAGACAAAACATGTTCAGTCAGATTTGAGGAAATCAGAAAAGTGCAACATTAGTTTTGCTTGGATGGAGTTATTGATTTTTGAGTTCATCAGTCACTGATAAATAAACATTTGTTTTATTCATATTCTGTTGGAGAAGGCTCAGCTGTGGGATTCCAGAGCTCCTTGTGCTTTTTGAACAGCAGCTTCCAGCATGGCGTGGTCTCTGAGCAGCTGTTGGAGGGCAGTCGAGTCCATCTCCAGGAGCATACCTGCACAAAAGTACAAGTACTGGGCTTAGAGGAACTTATCAACAGGGTAAAAAAAAAACTTCCAAAGATCTTACACTCTGTGTTAACTTCACAATGCCAGTTTACCTGTAATGTCATTAGCATGAAGTGGATCCATCTTCTCCACCAGGGAGAAAAGCTTCTCTCCCAGTCTGTCTGAGTCATCAGCCTCTGATGAGTCGCTGAGGTCCGTCTCCACATTCTGCCTTGAAAGAGACAAAAGCTTCCTTATTTATTATATAATCTGAATTCAATAAAAGAGCAAAAAGCTTGCAGACGTAAAGGAAAGTGAATTAAATTTTATGATTCAATGAGTTTATCTTCCAGACACTGGGGAGTCACTTACTCGTTTAGTGTCTTCAGGGCGAGATTCACTTTCTCCTCCAGCAGTTTGGAGTCTGACATGAGGTGTAAAACTGCATCTTTGTGCTGCTCCAAAAGCATTCCTATGAACAAATGGTAACTTTTATTTTGAAGTAATAATAACAAGTTACTCATCACCATAAAGCTCAGATTAGATTGTAATTAGCAATTTAATGTAACATCTTCCATCTTAATTCAACATGACAGCATGCTAAGACTTTTTTCCATGAGCACAAAAACATAAATAAAATAGCTAAGGTTGATAAGAATGTAATAGATTCTGCTGTTGATATGAAATATTCAATCTGCCATTTAGAGAAAAGGGACATCAAAGCTACTGATGATAGCACAGTTGTACTTTGGGTCCTCTCTTGAACAATTAAACAGTAAATTGAAAAAAAAAATGTGTTATCTAATGGTTATTAAAACGCAAAAGGAGGACAAAAAGTGTGCATGTGTTTATTTGTATGCCTGCAAACAAAATCTATCTGGCAATATGTTTTTTTTTTTTCAAAGAATTCTGGTTAAAAATTTAAATTATAAGATTATTAGACTTTGTCGTTTTAAATGCCATTTCTCTGTATAGGTGGGTGGACCACAGTGCAGCAGAATGCAGGCTTGATTTGAAATAACCTACACAAATAACGCATTAGTAAAGTTACTCATTTGCAACCTACTGTAAAAATTTTAAGAATAAGTAATATGAGTCTCTTATCAAAATGGAAAAAAGTTTATACTGGTTTCCATCATTTTGACCTCAAAGTCTCTTCTGAGATATTACAAACGGAGGTTTAGTGACGGTGGAAAAGGCATAAAAGCAACATTATTATCATCGTTCTGTCTACGAAGTGTGAGGACATTTCTCTCACCTGTGATTTTCTGTGAGTGTCCAGTGTTGTAAACATCTACCAACTCAAACAGCTGCTCCCCCAGAGAGTCAGAGGACACAGAAGCATCATCGTCATCTTTTAAGGTTACCTCACTGGGGACATGGTAACATGGTAATAAACAATGTGAAAGGAAATGTAAGACAATAATGAATTGCAATAGTGATCAATATTTGTAAAAGCTTTCAAGACATCCTGGCAGTTTGGTTTTCTTTTGTATTTACATGTGTTTTCATTATGATGATGTGCAGCTAATCACCATCCTACTCATCTTCCGGATCTGTAGGTGTACCTGGGTGTGTGGGCCATCTGCAGAGCTCTGAGGGCTTTCTCTGCAGCTGCTGTCAGCATAGCCTCATCCTGCAGCATCTGGTTCAGAACAGGAGCTGGCAGCTCCAGCAACATGCCTGAAACACAAAGCCATGCTTCAAAGCATTGCATTTTATGACAAAATGTAATACATTACAGCTGTTTATCTCTATCGTGTTAAATAAGGTGATTTAAGAGATAACAAATCAGCAATTGTGTCCTCACCTGTGAGTTTTCCAGCACTTTCTTTGTGTCTGGGGTAAATCAGAGAGTACAGCTGCTCACCAAGTATCTCCAGATCTTCTTCATTATCCATGCTTGTGTTTTATTTTTTCATATTTAAACTCTACTTTTATCTGTCATATTAAACCAATGCGGAATTTTATAATGATTAGTCTTTCCAGGTAACTTCATCTTTAACAAATTAATTCTCAAATTGTCTTACAAGATAACTGTATTTTGTCTTCAAACTAAGCTCCAAAAATGCCGTTTTACTCTATAGCTGTCATCTTATTTACCTCGTGATTAAAACAAAAAGCTGTCAGATTATCATTAAAAAAACTGGTGAAGCAGATTTGTAAACAAACGTCGCACACTGATGACGCCACGGCGCAGTGACAAGTAGTAAGGCAGGCGATTGTATTATATAAACAAAAGACTTTTGAACATAACCCATTGTCAAAGTGACACTCCATCAGACCATAATTAAAATTTTATGTAGCTCAAAAATATTCCAATTTGCTAAATATTTATATCAAGGTTCACACACCGGATTATATTAGGAAAAACTAAGGCTAAAAAACAATAAAACGTTTTTCAAGTAAAGTAACTAGAAAGACTTTCTTCCTGTTTACAATCAACATCTTTATCTAAGCTAAACAATGTCGATATCTGTAATAAAATTCACGCTAAGAAAAACTCTAATTTCAGAAAACCAGTAGGATTTTTTTTCGTACTTGTTTTATTTTAAAAGTTCATTGTATTTTGTTATGTAATCAAATTATATTTTCAGATTAAAATTTGTAATTTCACTGATGCTATTAATTGTTCAATATTGATTTCTGAATCTGTTTTTTTTAACTAGTCATAAACAAATACTTATTTTTAAATTGTTTTTTACCACTACCTTTTTAACATTCAAAATCTACTATATACTTAAAGGTTACTGGATATGTTTTTCAGGTTGGGATATCTAAACTAGGTTTATGACAAGTATGAGATGTATATCTAAAATAAAATGTGACTTAATCTCAGTAATAATCCTATTTAGGATACATGGAATGTTCATTCTGGATAGAAAATATATATTTGTATACGTGGTTTGAGAATGAAAGCACATGAATGTAATGTAATTTGTGCTAAAATTATTATTTGAATTATGGCACAATTGCTTGCCATAAATATTCCTCCGCTCTTAGTGTAGGGAACTAGTGTTTCATAAAATGTCACAGAAAATGTAGCAAAGCGCTAAAACAATAAATGTTTCTCTCAAAACTTAACACTTAAATACTCATTTTAATTTAAAGTATGTACGTTTGTGGTCTAAACTACAAATTATTCATAAAATGAGGTCCGCCTGTGCGCATGAATCTCTGAAATAGTTCCGTAAGGCGGTTTCCGCTCTCTCTATTCCTTTTCGTCCGCTAAAAGGTAACGTGGTCACTGCAACTGCAAAAACCCGGTCAATAATTGAGATTTGTCCTCTTTAATGATTCTATTTACGCTAATAAAATGATATATAATTGCTGTATGTATTGTTAGTCACACCATTTTACAACAAATGTATATGTTATGTGTCCTCTTACAAAGATAATTGTGTAAATACGTCGTCTAGCGTAGGCCTCACCGTGTCCTGATGTATGAGTGGAAGAGCTAACGTTAGCACATTGGGCTAAACTTCATTAATGTTTTTAAACGTGCTGAATATTTTATAAGTGTTATGTTTCAACTTAAATATTAGTAAACACTTGTCAAAGAAAACCTAGCTTTTGTGGAATATTGACCGTAAACATGACGCTTGCTTTATTGATTTTTGCTGTTTAGAAGAGACGTTCAGCTGCTAATGTCAGATGTTTAACCAAGTATGTGTGTTGTTCAGGTTCATCATGTCGTCCCACTTGCAGTGGATGGTCATCAGGAACTGCTCCAGCTTCCTCATCAAGAGGAACGGACAGACCTACAGCACTGTGAGTACTTGGGTTAAATATACTAAACAAATATGTGTATCAGAGACCAAGCAAAGGGGAGTGTTATCACACCTCTAATGGAAAGTGATTGGCCTTAAAACCAATTTATATATTAAACCCAGCTTGAGATTGTAGTTAAGTTAAATACTACCATAAGAAATGTAAGAGCAAGACCTCATAGCTGTTTTTAAAAAAAACTATAGTTCATATGTAGTTTTTATTTATTAAAAAAATGTTTTTAATCAATAATAACTTGGAAAAACTATGTTTGAGAAAGTAATGTTATAGATAGCAGCAGTTAATTTATTTCTCATTTGGTACATGAATGCCATTTGGTACTGAATGGATATGCAGTTTTTACAATCATGTATTCACCTTTGCAGACATGTTGTTTGTACTCTACTTATCATCTACAAAATGATCAGTGTCAGTTGAAATAAAATTGTTCCTAAATTTACTGTAGTTTGAATCTTTTATGTAGCTGGTGTTGTCAGCAATTTGCCTTTTTTGTCAATACAGAGAGGTAAATGTACAGCGTTAAATGGAATTTCAGTGTGTTTATGTGAATAATCTTTATGTTGCAGGAGCCAAACAATCTGAAGTCCAGAAACTCTTTCCGCTTCAACGGCTTGGTGCATAAGAAGACCGTTGGTGTGCAGCCAGCTGCTGATGGCAAGGGTGTTGTTGTGGTGCTGAAGAAGCGTGCAGGTAAAAACTAGACACTTAATTTTAGAAAGCGCTGACTATAGTCCAATATGTCACATGTGAACATAGTTTAAGCTTAAAAAGAAATGACTTTTGTTTGTGTGTGTGCAAGAAATTTTAAACAAATCAGTAAAGATGGTCATTCTCTAAATTTAGGATCTGCAAAGCTTATCTTTTGTTTGTGGCTCTCTTGTAGATCTTTTAGCTTTCTCGGAACATGGACATATGTATGAAAAGGTTTTTCTAGATACTGTGTTGGTGAGTTTAAGTTTCTATCTTGTGCTCTTGTTGCACAGGCCAGCACAAACCTGCCTCATCTTACGTAAAAGTCACCATCAACAAGAACTCCCGTGCCACCCTCAGCAGCCTGAGGCACATCATTCGTAAGAACAATTACAGGAAGGACCTGCGCATGGTGAGTTTAAACCCCCGATTTTTCTTTTGATGCAAAATCTTATTTTCAGTTTTTAAAAAGTGAGCGTTCTTCATTTTGATGAATTTAACTTTCCATTTTTCCCCCAGGCTGCCCTGCGTCGTGCCAGTTCTATTCTGAAGAGCCAGAAACCCGTTGTCGTCAAAAAGAAGCGCACTAGGGCTGTCAAGACAGCATAAAGTGATGACCAATGAAAAATAAATAAACGCTTTTTGTTTGGAAAAATAACAGTGTCTTGATTCTTAATTAAATCAGTTGTTTTTAATGTAGAGGTTCTAACAGGTTTGATTAAATGTAATGGTATTAAATCCTTACTGTCCAGTATAATGCTGATAACATGAGTTGGTTAGAACAAATGTTTCAGCTAATCAGATTCCTGACAAACGGTGAAGATGAATAAAAACTTTTTCCCATTCTGTGCACTCAGCCTAATGTGAATGTTTTATAGCTGTTTCAAATAGGTCAGCAAGTGTACAATTGGTTTTACTGACCTATTTCCAGGTTTATCCTCACCAGGCTGAGTTTTAGAGAGGAAAACTGACCAACATCAGCAGTCATCTCATTTAATTCTGACAACATTTTGATTCCGGAGCTAAGAGTTCATTTGTTCTGCTTTAAATTTGTCTATTTGATAAGAGTGCAAAGTGAACATGGTAGATATGAACACCTAATCAAATGTTTGTATTGATCCATGTCACCAGTTGGGAACAGTTTTGTAAAATATATTTATTCAAATACTTGATTCAGCCCTAAAAGTGCAGAATTAGCACCTTTTTAATGCAGTCTTAACAGACAGGATGTATTATAAGATTCTAAATCAAACCGGCCTCCTGCTGTAGTCACTGATGTGGAATCATCTGATAGATTTTAAAGCAGCCCGCTGGCAGCTTTCCATTCATGGCTTTGGAATTAGAGATCAAACTATCATTGCTCCCCTCCCTGGTCGAGACTAAGCTGATAAAACATCCCACACCAATCATCCACCTTTTCAGACTCACAGATGAAGATGGTGGTGTCGGTGAGGATGTGACAGGCTGTGTGCAGCATTATGAGAGGACTGAGGCCGGCGCTTCTCCTGGTCCCCCTGACTCTGCTCGTGTTGGAATGTCAAAGCTTTGAGCTGCAGGATACAATCCATGCCCTGATAGAGGAGAACATTCACCTCCATGACCAGCTGGAAAACCTCACGCAGGCCCTCAGGGAGCTCAAACGGATGCTCTGGCAGCACGGAAATGGTATGAAACCTCTGTTATTCACACACACTGTAAATAGTCTGGTTCATCACATCCATCTTTTATTACAGTTTTAATATGACCCTAGATTAATTTAAGTACATACGGCTTTTTAAAAAAGATTCTGACATCAAAGTCAAAACAGCCGTTTCATTTACTGTTCATGTTATTTCTCTTAATCCCTTCCCCTGAGGCTCAGATGCACAATGAGAGACTTTAACTTTGTCCTTCCTTTAACAGCTGACCTGTGGTTTTCATAACATTAGCTTCATGAATCACAATAATTCTAATAAAGCCAGCATGTGCTTAATGTGCAGACCCAGAACACCATGAGCATGATGAGGCGGTTCAGCATCTGTGGGACGAATGGTCACAGCTTGGTGTGTATCTCTGCAGCTCACTGAGTCATTTGGAGTTGAGTGTTCTCTGCTTGCAGAATGAATTTAGCCAACAAATGAGCTCACTCATTAGAAGCTTGAGATGATGTTTCTTCCTCCCTGGCAGGCGTCGGTGCAGAAACTCATCTGCTGCTGGAGCACATCTTTTGTGGACAGGATGTGATCGACTCAGCCGCCGCCCTCCATGAGAGAACAGCCCTCCTGCTGCTGGTGTTACCCTGCTTCACGGTGCTGCTCAGCTGCTCCTAGGCTACATTAGCCCGAGCTCAGAACTGAATCAGTTGTCTTTCATGCTCATTTGTGAATTCTGTATCTCACAGCCAGTGGATGGAATTGGAAACAGCATTGTTTAATCAGGCAGTGAGTTCAGGGATCATCTCTCTCCTGACCCATCTGGTTCTGAGTGACCAGAGCTGACCTATCGCTGTATTAAACATGTCTCCTTTAGATAGTTACAGCATGCTCTGAGTTTTTGTGTTTCTTTATGGTTGCTTATGTAATCATCCAACAGAAATCATTTAAATCAATCAAGTTGATTTATCTTTATATTAAAAGATAAATTCTCTAGAAATCACTTGAGCTACCTCAGCTGATTTTATGCCAAGTTTTAAATGTTAACATCATTGTCATGGATTTATTTAGAGCACACTATGGTTTTAAAACAGCACTACATATAACACATGGAATATCACTTCTCTAACCCTATCATGTTTTAAATTCCACCTGAAAAGTTTGTCATTTAAAAAAAAATTGACATGAACAAGAAAAACAATCAGTGCAGCACCTCAGTATGAGAGCAACTTCTATAAATCTGCTTCAGATAAACAAAAGAAAAAAAACAAGCAGTAAATCTAAACAGGCTGCAGTTTATTTCAGTCAAGTATTGGAAATAGTACAGAACATATAAAAGTTACAAAAAGAACTAAAAGGTTCAGTGTTGGCTGAAGGGTTAACATTCAGATGAGTGATGGTGAATAACAACATAAATAAACAGCTGACAGTCCCAACTCAAAACAAAAGAGGGAAAAGCCCCTACAGTATGACATGACGATCTATTATTTATTATTAAATGTAACTCGTGTTTACAAAGTAATGATTTGAAGCAACCCACTGTTTCTGTTATTTGTGCATTTATTTTTGGTTCTGCTTTAGTTCTAGGTGTGTTGCTGTGTGAATCCGTCTTTCATCAATACAGGAGGGTCCACACAAATAAATATTTACAGTCCACAGAGTGTGTATGTGTGTATTTGTCAATGTACTGTAGATGTTATATATTTAGTCTATATCTAGGTCAGAGTCCTCATCACTCACAGTGCTCTGAATGATGGCTCCATTCCGAACCGTCTTTGGGACGATGGGGGGTTTCTCAGGCAGCACGCCGTACTCCTGCAGCAGAGCCTCCAGGTCTACAGCGAAGAAGTCTTCCCCAAGCTGGTCTGTGACCCGCACGAAGTTCCCGATCAGGTCCCCTCCTTTGTAAACAAGCAGAGCGGGCAGAGCGCTCTCTCTGAACTGAGCGCTGATGCTGATGGCTGAGCTGCGCACGCAGCAGAACTTCACCAGGGGGTATTCCTGCGCCAGACACATCAGGCTACCGCTCATGGCTTCGCAGCCTGGGACGTCCGGCTCGTAGATATGGATTATGATCAGCGTGCTTTTGTCCTCTTTGTCCAAAGCCTCCAGGAACTCCTCTCCACTGTTGAGCTCATAGACCTGTTGAAAACGCTTTCCACGGCAGAGCTGGCGCCGCATCTCCTCAATGCGCTGCATACGGTAAGTCTGGAGGAAGTCTTCGTCATCCTCTTCTTCCTGGAGCATGTTGTACTCCTGCATGGTCATCTGTGGAACAGAGGGAATTATAAAACTAACAACTACTTTAACATAACAGGTAAAAGGCTAATTCAGCTTACTGAAAACGGCTTGATAAAATATAAAAGGAAGCACAGCATCTGAATCTTACTATATATGCTATTAAATCAACTTTGAAACTTTCAGAAGACTTTCAGGCTGGCTCTGTTTTGTGGACTGTTCAGGAGTCTATAGAGATGACTGGATAAAGGAGGAAGTTTCATAAGACGGACAACCCCCGAGTATCCTTTTCACCTTTAAGTCAGAGGCTTCTTCAGATCGGCTTCAACACAGAAGAAACCATACTGAAACATCTAATGTTCCGTTAGGATTAATAAAGTATGATTGATTGACTGATAAAATCGATATCAAAAACAACAAAAAAATATCTAATTTAGCCTACTCCCACAGCGTGCACAAACAAATCTCAGAAGTCATATATGCATTTTTATGATGAGTGAAAGATGGCTAAATTAATCCACAAACCAATCTACAACATTAAACAAGAATTTAGTTTTTCTGCTTACTTTGCCTTTGATTTTATCCTGCAGCTCTTTCTGTTTCTCCTGCTCCTTTTGCAGATCGAGGTCAGAGCGGCAGGTCATCGACAGCTTCTTTATCAATCTTTCCATCTCGTTTTTCTGCTCTTGTTTCTGCTCCACTTCCAGCTGCTTGTACTTCCTCCAGTCATTGATCACACCCTTCGGCCCTGTGATGGAACCGCCACTATCACTGTTATCATACATTCTTACAATCATTTAAAAATGAGTGATCTAAATTTGATAATAATGCAAACTGTGATTTTTAACTTTCAATGAATCAAATTCAAGGAGATTTATGTTGGCTGGAGATGTACTCCTATTTCCTTTCAATATTTGCCTATTTTGTTCACAATAATTTTTAAAATCCCTCCAGAAGACAGATCAGAACAGAAGTCCAGGATGTTACCTGTGTTGACAGAACTTCCATCTGCATTGTAGTCTAGCTCAGGCTCATTGACACTGGCATCCCGGATGGTATTCCTGCCTCTGTCTTCATCTTCGTTGTCGCTGCCTTCATCCTCACTGCTGCTGTAGTAATACTGCAGCTTCTCACCCAGTAACTTGTCATCCAGAGTAGTCATGACAGCGATTCACCAGGGGGATCAGGATCCTGTATAACACCACCACAACAGATTTAAATGCATCTGTTTACAACCTTTTCTAATAATACATTCACTTTTTGACTGATAGTTTTTTTTTTTTAAATTATTAGTAACTGACACTTATCTCATAATGTAGGCACATTATTTTGATGCAAGAGATAGTATCTGTCATAAAACGAAAACAATGGGCTTAACTGTAAAGTAGGACACTACACATAGCTTTAAAAGGCCCTTCAGTTCATTAAACTAAAGCTGAGAGGCCTGTTATCGTTTTATGAGCCATAAATCCAACCTGAGAACCCGATTAGACTAAAAGAAAAACACTGATGAGACATTCCTCTCACGTATTTCCCTCTGAACAATAATCACAATATGTCTAACTGATAGACGGCTCTTTCACTGCTTTAAAACAACCGCATTTACACACATGAAAAAAAAAAAAACCTACAAGGCCTCTCTACCGATGTCCTCGAGAACTAAATCAGCTTTCCTGTCTACTGAGTAATTTACTGTTATTACCTCAAGTACTTTCAGGGAGGGAATAGAGACAATCTGTTTACCGTGACTCTCTGAAGAGAGACAAGAAAAGCAGAAACAGCTTGCTCTGTTAGCTGGATTAGCATTAGCCAAGAAGCTAGCTGGTTTTGATACTCGAGCGACAGCATCACATAGCTAAAAGAGAAGACCGTTCTATGCGTCTTTACACAGCTTTTACGTTTATTAATAATGGCTTACCTTTCTTCTGTATTAAACAATCGTTATCAAGCGATTTGTAAACCTGGTTTAGCTGTTGACTGGCTAATCTGTCTGTTTAGCAAGCCACGCCCACCTAAACTAGGCACTATGATGCCTTCAGGACTCACGGAGATGTGAGTCGATTTGCGTTTCTATCTTTTTCTTCTTTTTCAAACTTTATTGAGAATAAAAAACATAAAATTCACCAAATGGATGATGAACATTGAAACGCAGTGCAATAATAATAATAATAATTGAATGATAATAAGGGTTTTATTTGTCTTTATTAATTAATTAAATTTATTTATTATTTAATTTCTTAATTTATTTATTAACTGGTGTTTGTGGGGTTTATTCATAGTTTATTTAATAGTATCTATAATGCTATTATTTATCTTATAAATAGATATGAATAATATCTACAAAAAGACAGATAAACAGAGAATTCCTAAAAGTATCATATAGTCTGTTTCACTGACAAGAAACATCTGGGTTGGAATGTCATTTACATCAATAAGAATCAGAACAAAAACCACACACAAACAAATGACAACAATATGAACAGAGCTGAGTATGGTTTACCTGATTTTTAGATATACTACAGGTGTTCAGTTCTCATTAAAGCCAAGTTACAGCCCAGTGCTGTTTTTGCAGAAACAGCACAATAACATTAAAGTAGATCTCCTGAATTAAATGAAATCTATTTTCACTGAACTTCTAACTGCATACTGCATACCTCACAATTCCTACTGGAGTCTGCAAGGCTCTCAATCTTTAATGCATGCTTTTAAATTTATATTTAAAAAACAAACAATAATTTATTTTTCATATCTTTGTCTTTCCTGTTTTATAATCATATTTTGCAATCTCCTGGAGCAAGAGGCAGATTTAAAGCAGATGAAAGATGACTCAGGAAAGAGAGGGAGAGCGAAGGAAGGTTGCTGGCTGAAGGCCCAGCAAAACAAACCCAAAACTACAGGACTGTGAGTGCAGTGGAAAATTTTCACAGTTAAAATTCAAGCAGTGTTATGTATGTGATAACAAGATTATTGGGTGCACATGATCAGTAATTGTGTTTTACTATCAAAAGAAAATGTGTGTTAATGTTCCTGTGAAGCTTAAAAGTAATGGACATCAAATGTAGGTTATTTTGCTAATTGTGAGCAGGAATATGCCATGCCTGAATTTCAGAATAAAATGCAACAAATGTAACAAAAGTAGATTTTAGCTTTTATTTCAGGATTTTTAAAACACAGTTAATTTCAGTATTTGTTGTCAAAGGCACAACATCAGAACCACAGTGCTGTCAGTTCATGTTTATTACACACATTTATGACTCAGACTTTATTCTCAGCTGGTAAAATATTATTTAAATTAAATCTGAAGAAAAACACTGGTTTCACTTACAGTGTGATTGAGATTATTGCCTTGTAAAATGGATTTCAGTCCAATTAAATCATCTGAATGATTTTGGATTTCCCTAGACAATTTGTCATGGAGCTACTTGCTTCCCTTTTAATCAATTTCTACTTTAAGGCTTTATTAAATATTCATTTTATTCCCAACTGTTTACAAAATATTAATCCAAGCTATTTTAATGATGTAATTGCATTATCATGTGTGATCTGTGGATTATTTTAATTTTATTTCCCCGTTTATTTCACTCAAAAATAAAAATAAACAACAAACAATAACCATATAAACACAAAATAAATTAGAATGAAAAGGCGCAGATAGAAGAAAATGTCTTATAATTTCTGCCTCTATTACATTCTGCGCCTTTTATACTTGGAGACTTTAAATTTGTGTTGATTTCATGGATATTTGTTTATTTCTATATTTTCCTATCATTTGAAAGCAGTACAGACTCAAACTGTACATTTAGTTTTCCAGCGCATACAGAGAATCTCATTTGAACCTGAAAGCAGTTGAAGGCAACACGTGTGACGTAGAAACGCGAGACGCTGCAATTCTCAAAGTCTCCGCTAGAGGGCAGCGTGTCTATGCAATGTCCTACATTTGGTATACTTGCGCTACAAACTTCAACTTTGCCAAGTTAAACATTT
Organism: Callopanchax toddi; assembly: GCA_006937965.1. NCBI lineage: Eukaryota > Metazoa > Chordata > Actinopteri > Cyprinodontiformes > Nothobranchiidae > Callopanchax > Callopanchax toddi. The sequence goes on from SSNR01000013.1 coordinate 1,969,234, forward strand.
TAAATTCAATGCCCGTTTAAAAACATGTTTTTTTTTAAAATATGGAGCCAATAATAGGATGTAGATTCACTCTGCAACCTGTTAAAACATTCCAGATCTTCAGTCATCTCAGAGAACAGAAAATAAACCTTCCACATCCCATTCCTTGTTTTATGTGTTTCTCTGGACAGTCATTCATGATCCCATTTATATATCTATATATCTCAACTCGCTGAAATGTTTCAAGATGTCAAAATGCATTGATGCGTTGGTTATATGTGAATTTATGAGAAGTGCAACAGGATTGGGTGTCTGTCCTGTTTCCATCAGCTTCAAGCCAAAAGAAACAACACGTCAACAGATTAGCCGAGGGAGTGCAATGAACACTCGGATGTTCGAAACAATTAAATAAACAACATGTTTTGTGTCTGTAATTTTATTACAGTGAATGTTTGAAATATTCAAAAACAAGTCTTTTATACTAGACAGTGTGAACTGTGGCAGCATTTCAGTCTTCAGAGATAGAGCATTTAACAGAAACCAGATGTTTGTCTCCTCACTGCTTGTTCAAGTGTGAGACAGACTTTGAACAACTTTAAAAAAAAAGTTGAGTTTGATTTCATGTGGAGCTCAGAGTTTTATTAAACTCTGCAGAGCCACTAAAACAAACACTGATGTGTTCTTCACACAGACATCCTAACATGTGCAGCCACCGGTTGTACCTTCATATAAAGACGTAGGACCAGTAACCCTCTGGGACCTGCACACGGTCATAGCTCATCAGTGGGAACTTTTCCACCTTTCTTTCCTGATTTGTCCCCAGCTGGAACTCTGAATGCCACATAAGGACATGTCCTGGTGTTCAGGCAGACCAGCTTCTTTAGGGTGGCAGAGTTCACTATGTCGAAGCCGACTTTGCCTCCGAAGGTGCTGGGCTTCCAGTAATCTGGAGAACATATAGGGTTACCCAAGAGGCCTTTGAGAGAAAACGGGGCGCCCATTTCCACCATGCTTTCTCCAAATATGGCCCCCGGGCGCGTTTTCTCCAGCAATAATCCAGGATAAAACTCAAGAGCGTCAATATCACCATAGAGCTCTTCGAGTGTGCTGGCTATCTCCTCGTTATCTGCAAAACATTGACAGTACAGTGCATTAAGGATTTAGAGCTGTTTTAGTTTTTCTGAATGATATATTCTACATCATGCACTAGAGAATGGTGATGTTGCAGATTAGGGTCTCTCCAATTAGAGGACACACTTTGTTGAATATAAATTCATATTTTGTCCATCTTGAAGTTCATTTCTGTGTCTTCTTTTCCTTCAGCATTTCCCTTCAGGGGTCACCGCAGTGACGCCATCTAACCCTGTCCTCTACATCCTCTACTCTCCCACCAGTTAGCTTAATGTCCTCTTTCACTGCGTCCATAAATCTCCTCTTTGATCTCCTGTCTGGCAGTTTCCATTTAAGCATCCCTCTACCGATATATTCACTATCCTCCTCTACATGTCCAAACCATCTCAGCCTGGCCTCTAACATGTGCTGTCTCTCTGATGGACTCATTCCTGATCCGATCCATCTTTATCACAGTAAATCTCAGCATTTATATCTCTGATACCTCTAGGTCTGCCTCCTGTCTTCTCCTCTCAGTGCCACAGTGTCTATACCATACAGCATCGCTGGTCTCACCACTGTCTTATACACCTTTCTTTTCATTCTTGCAGAAACTCTTTTATAACACATCACTGACACTTTTCTCCACCTGTTCCAAACCTGCTTAAACATGTTTCTTCACCGCTTTTCCACACTCTCCATTATTCTGTGTAAATGTTGTAAATTTTAAAACGTTTTCATCGATGTTGAATTATATTATGATGTCCTTTAATTATTAATTTACCAGCACTGATAATGTAACTCACAAAGTTAAAGTTTTATTCAAGTTTCACAAACAACCTTCACAAGTTTGATATAAATTAAACATGTTGAAAGCATTCTGCTGCTTTATTTATTTTACAGCAGAGGAGAAATGTTTCACACTAATATTTTATGTCAGTTGTTCTCACAGATCCACAAAAGTGCTGTAAATCTCATTCATGGACATCTGCATCATGGTGGGACACACACACACACACACACACACACACACACACACACACACACACACACACACACACACACACACACACACACACATGCACGCACACAGAGCCATCTGTCTTACCATTGAAGTCTCTAAACGACGTGTAGGGCTCGAGGTTAAAACGTTTCCTGTACTCGTTGAAAGGCTGGATCCGGAGCTGGCGGGACTCCTTTATCGTTCCTGCAGCCACTTTGGTCATCATGGTGTTGACGTTGTGGCCTCCACCGATCTGCAGGACAGATGTTACAAAAAGTAAGAGACATTTAGAACAAACACTGAAAAGTCTCTTCTGATGCTTGTACTTCAATCTGCAGTTTTATGAGAGGTTTCTCTGAAAATACAAACTGTCCATCGTCTACAATACTGTCACAGACTATGTGTTACTGATAGAATCGTACAAAAGTATGAAAATAAATTTAAAAAAAATAAAGATCTAGCTTTGGTGCAGTCCAACAGTAAAACAGTCTGCACCACATTTAGTCCATCAAACATTTAATGACTTATACTGTAGAGTATTTATGCAGCAAAACAGGGAAACTACATGTGAAGGCCAACAAAACCAAATGTCTCTTCCTATAGTTTGACTCTGGTTCACAAAATCAAAAACAAGTGTTTAAATAACTTTTATAATTCTACAGAAGCCCTGAAAGGCAATCATCATCATTTTTATTAATCAGTCTGACTAAATGTACTTGTTCTTCTGACTTTATCAGTTGTAAGTGAAAGTGAAGTCCCTGATTGGTTTGTTACCTGGCCAGCAACCTGTAGAGAAAACGCCTCCACCAGCTTCTCCACGCCGTAGTGTGTGAGAACAGACGTGTTGAAGAGGAACTGCCGGTACGACAGCTCCTCTCCGTTTATGTGGAAGCTCTCGGGCATCAGAGGGTGCCAGTGGTAGAGCTGGCTGAACTCCAGCGCGATGCGGTTCCCATATTGGAAGTGAGAGTGAAACAGCAGGGTGGGGTCAAACTTCAGCTGCAGCAGGTAGCCGCTCAGGTGCTGGACGTACTCCTCAATCACGATCCGTATGATCTCACCTGAGAAAGACACGAGATGAATTAACTGAAAATAAATTCAACAACCTGAAGTTCTGTGTCTGCTCAGGGTTGGGATGTGTCTGGAAAAAGGAACCAGGATGCATCCTGATCAGGTCTCCAGACCACATCAGCTGACTGCAGTCAAGACAAAAGAGCAGCAGCTTTACTCTGAGATTCCTCTGGATGATGGAACTCCTCGCCTTATCTCGAAGGCTGAGCCCGGTCATTCTACGGAGGAACTTCATTTCAGGTCATCATCCAAATCTCTTGACCATAGGTGAGAGTTGGAATGTAGGTGGATCAGTTAAACCAGAGCTTTACTTTTAAGCTCAGTTCCTTCTTCACAACGGCGGACCAGAATCCCATTCTGCTGTCACTCAAGAACAAGAAACTTGAATACTTTGACTTGAGGCAAAGTGTCATTCCCAACATGGAAGGAGCATTCCAGCCTTTTTCCGGTTGAGAACCGTGGCCTCAGATTTGGAGGAGCTGACTCTCAACCAGGCCTCTTCACATTCAGCTGCAAACCTCCCCAGTGCACTCTGAAGGTCATGGCTTTAAGACACCAACAGAACCACATCAGCTGCAAAATGCAGACCCTGAGCCCCTCCAACAGGGTCGAAGACATGGAGCAGCCCTGGGAGAGTCCAGCCTTCACTGAGCTTGACTTAGTGAAAAGACTGCAGACACAGCTCTGGCTTTGGTTTTACTGGAAGTGACTATGTCCAACTCCCAAGTTACAAACAGGAAATCATTCATTTAAAAGTAAAACCACACCAGACTGAAAGAAAGAACATTTAGAATGTGGATAAAATGTGGACAACACAAAGCTGTGTGGCGTAATAAAGATATATCAAAATCTCCTTTAACAAGAAACATATTTTATTCCCAGTGTTTCATCCTACACCTGTGTTTTGTTCAGCTCACCGATGATGATGAGGCGTGTGGTTTGGAAAAGCTGCTCATCGTCCCAGGTGGGATGTTCTGCCTTCAGTATGTCACAGACCCGGTTGTGCTCCCTGAGCCACAGCGTGGCGTACATTCCCAAACCAGGAAGAAGTCCAAACACCTCCTGACCGATGGCCATCTGGCTCTGGAGGGGGACATCCGGAGGGTAGCTCATCTTGACGGGTGCATCAACCACAGAGGGGGGGAAAATCTCCCCATTGATTAACTGATAGGAAAAATAGGAACTGGTTTAGTAAAGATTCTCCCATTTACTTATTTTGACATCCTATTCAGCACATCTGTTTTTAAGACAGCTGGCTGAGGCCCCTTAGAATAAAAACAGATGACCTAACTCAAAAAGTCCTTCCTGTTCTGACCCTACTAAGTATGTTAGTTAACTCTGATTTCTTTGACTGGTTTTATTTAATTTGTTTACCTGATATTTCAGTTTTCCATCTTTCAAAAGCCTGAGGTCAAGTTGACGTTCCAGGCTGTCTCCATAAATGTGACCTGCATCCACCTGAATTCAGAAAAAAGATCCAGTTCATGCAAAGATTTGAAGTTACACAACACAAACCTGTAGGTTCTGTGCACAGGTTAAAGGAAATATTAGCACTAGATTTATAATTAACGCTTCTTCTTGCTTCATTCATGCAAAAACAAGGTGTAAAATTATATATATGTTAATAACTGGTTGGCTAAACAACATTCAGCCACACACCAGGGTGTAGAGCATGGAGTCATACACTTTAAAGAGCATGAAATAAACACAATTCAAATATATATTTACAAGGACTGACCCCGTGTCCTAGAGCCTTAGTGAAGCCCAGCCCCATGCGATTGAAGGTCTTGAAGAACTGGTGGGTGAAGTGCTGAGCAAAGAAAGCGAACATGAGGTTGGTGCCCTGTGGGTCGGGTCTGAAGGTCCGTCTTTTCAGCAGCCTCTCAACCAGCACGTCAGGGTCAGGGAGCCCAGTTCTGCCTGCTCAGAGTCAGAAACACAACGTCAATACTGCACACCAAATACCCAGAGAGTAGTGTACAGCTTTAACATGTGGCACCGCTGTTCTTCACAGCTCTGCTTTATGTCAGGTTAAAGGTTAAACTTCAGCTGAAACAAGTCTACACAAAAAGCCAGTTCTGACTGGATAAAAGTGAAAATCAGTGAAATACATTTACTAAGGTGTTTTATTACCTAAAACATTTCCACTTTATTGACCATTGGTAGATTTTCTTTTAATCATCTGAATGTAAAAACTCATTAAAGTTCTTATTTTTTTTAAAGTTTATGCTACACTTATTTTTCAGAACAGTCGGGAAGGAAGACAACAAAGGACAGGGAAAGCTGTTCAGGAAGAGATCATTTCTGGCAATCGCTCTTTCAAAAATCTGCATAAACAGATCAGCTCGTTAAAAACAAGGTTTCTAAAAAGAAAAGATAGATTAGGTTATAAATGGTACCTAAAATTAGAAAAGACTCAAGAGAAAAGTTTCTTCACACAAGATAAGTAGCATCCTAGTCATCCATCCATCCATCCATCCATCCATCCATCCATCCATCCATCCATCCATCCATCCATCCATCCATCCATCCATCCATCCATCCATCCATCTCCCCACTAGTGACACTCTCGGCTCCTCCTGGGGATCCCACAGCGTTCCCAGGCCAGAGAGGATTCATAATTCTTCCAACGAGTTCTGGGTCTGCCTTGGAGTCTCCTCCCAGTTTGGGAATGCCCAGAAAACCTCCAAAGAGAGGTGACCAGTAGACGTCCTAACCAGATGTCCAAACCACCTCTACTGACTCGTTTTGATGAGGAGGAGCAGCTCTACGCTGAGCTCCACCAGATGAAAGAACGCCCTTCCTTATCTAGGGTTAGGGTTAATCCTTTAAGGCTGACCAGGAAGCTCATTTCAGCTGATAATCTCTAAAGTCTTATTCTTTTCATTATGATGCAAACCTCATGACCAAAGGTGATGGTTGGAATGTAGACGTACCAGTAAACTGAGAGCTTTGCCCCTTCAGCTCCTCCTTCACCACAGCAGACCAGAGAAACGCCCTCATTCCTGAAGCCCCGATCTGTCAGTCCATTCATCTCACCATCCCATTACTCACAAACAAGACACCAATACTTAAATACTGAAGCAACGACCGACTCCTAACATGTAAAGAGCGTTCCACCTTTTTCCGGTTGAGAACCACGGCCTCAGGAGAGGCAGCGTCGCATAAAAATCCAACGTCACTCAGTGGAAATCACAACAACATCAGTTTGTAAAACAAAGGCTGTATAAGCAACATTCACCTCGAACACAAACTCTTTGCATCTGATGATATAAAAGACTCAGATCTGACCTTTGACCCCCAAAGGTGTGGGGCAGTCCTCAGGCACAGGGGGCAGAAGCCTTGTGTAGTAGCTGAGGTTGGAGTAGGATTCCCAGCTGAGGTAGTCATACTTTGAGTTGTAGGTTGGAGGATTGGGAATCAGGTTGGACCTCACTGGTGACAGAAACCAAAGGAGATGAAGAACGTGTGCCTCACTTAAATGTTATCCCTCAAAGAACTACAGACCTGTGAGGACCAGGCGCATGAGGGCGCTTTGTAAGAAGGTGTTGTTGATGACGTCCCAGAGCCACCGGAAGTGGGTCAGGATGTAGTGAACCACACTTGGGCGGGGTCTGAGGAACTGACGCACTCGAGTCCAAACTTCAGCTGCAGTGGAGAAAAAGGAGTATAATTACTTTTTCAGAAATTGTCTTTAAACCACACACTAACGTAGGAATTCAAGTGTCAACATGTAGCAGACACATCTGCACAATTTGTGCTCATTAAAAGGTATTTCTCCATCAGATTTACATTAATCAACCATCTTAGTCAGCAAATTTCTAGGATTTTATTCCAGTCAAGAATCTGTGGGATGGGCTGGAGTAAATCCAGGCTAAAGCAGCTTAATTATCTGTTACCAAACTCCTGACTCCAGACATCGTGCGTCTGGAGGAAATAAATCTGGAGTTTTCTGTTCTTCCCTGAGAGAGGCTTTTATATCCCAAGGCACTGATCTTAACTTTCTACAAAACATAATTTCCCCCCTCTTACAAGGTTACAGCTTTGATCTGAGCTCCATACTCACTGTTTACACTTAACGTCTGCATGTTTCATGTCATAAAAAAGTAAAATAACTATTTTATATATATTTGACTTCCAAATCACCCATCTTCTGCCTAACTTCTCCTTCATTTTTTTCCTCCAACTTCTGCCACTTTTTCTTTCCCAGCACAAGAAAAGTTAATTATTTTTATTACACATGACGTAACTGTCAGCCATTCCTTTGGGTCAGGAGACTCAGTGAGTATAAGAAATCCATCCAGACCACCTCTGATCCAGTTGCTCTTTCATGGCAGCTCAAACAGTTTTCCCCCCAAATATTTGGGTCTGGAAAGACGCTTTAACTCTGTGAGCCAGGAGCTATGTTGTACCATTTCCTGATTTTATAATAACAACAGAAAATAACAGTTCCCAAAGAAATCCATCTGTCTTATGAATGTTTGAAATTCCTGAGAAGTGTAGCTTAATATTAAGGGGATATGAGGAGATATCATGGACTCACGGATCGTGCAGTTTTCTCCGTAGTAGCCGGTGTGAGTACAGTCACACTCATATTTTTCTTCGCCGTAGCGCACACACACACCCCAGTGCTGACAGGGGAGATAACAGCATGGGTTCACTGTGGAAAAACACACGTCAAAGAGCCTGAAGAAGGGAGCAAGATCTGATGTGGAACTAGATCAGAGTAAGAAACAGAAAAAGAGATGAAATCACATCAGAGTGGTTTTGGTGTGACTGCAACTCTCATTCTTGAACAGTGACTATAAAATAACGTAACTGACAGCTGATGTAAATCTGGAACTTTTCTCCTAAAGTTTAGAAGAAGAAGAAAAAAAAAAGGACCAAAATTCATGGGTTTTTTCCAAGGTGAACAAGTTGGGACAAGGCTAAATCCTGCAGCAGCCTGCAGGATGATTTATGTTTTAAAGAGTCTGGATGATTTTCTTGGAATCTCAAGTAAGAGAATTTAAACTCTAAAACAACAAACACCTAAGCACAAAATCCAAAGGTTATATCTGGTGAAACCCATTCACCTAAAGAGAATGTTAGAAGGTATTTACATTCATAAAGGCACTTTTATTTATTTTGAGGGCTTAAACTGGCCCTGATTCATTCCTGCCTGCAGCCATTAGACGGTTTCACAAATAAAATGAGAAAAAAGAGAAGACTGAGAAAGAAGTTCTTGTTGTAACTTTGTTTGAATTGTGTTGTTAAATGCTGTAACATATAATTTCCCAGAGAGATTATTAAAGTTTTCCTCTAAGTTTTTAAGCTATTTGACTTTCATGAAGTCACTGGAAATTAATGCTTATTGAAAGTACTTCATAATTCCACCAAAACACTGCATTCAAACTTTAAACTGATCACAAGTTATTATGATTCAGCTTTCTGACATATTTACATTTTCCTAAAATCACAGCTGTATTTTAGTTTTATGTTGTATTTCTATGGATCTGATGATTACTCCCTTACCTTTACATGTGCAAATTATACACAGTGTTGTGTTTATTAACATAATGTTTTTGACATTGTTGTGGAACTTGTGATTTTCTGATAAACTGCTCCAGAAAGCACAATAAAGGTTGACTTGGGTTACAGCTGAACTCAAAATCTTTTCTCTAAAAAGGAAAGTGAAGGTTGTGTTAAACGTGTTGTACTGTATTTCATAAAACTGTAGAAACACAAAAATTCACAGGTGTGACCACCAAAGTCTCCCGCCTCCCACGATTGAAGAATCTTGAAATGTTTTTTGAACAAACAATTTAACATTTCAGATATTTAAAATATTTACTCCTATAAATTTCTGAAATAATCTATTTTCTATTCAGCAGATTTCAGCAAACCCATTCTTTTATACCACACTTTTGCAGAAAAAAACTATGTAGTATTATACCTGTGATATTTAAGGTGGGGAAAACGTTTAAAAACGGATCACTTTAATCTCACGTTAGTGAGTCACTGTGAGAATAAAACATACCTTCAGGCCATTGTTTAAAGTATAAAATGTTCATGCTGCTCTCAGTGTTTATTTCACTGCAGTAATTTGGGTAGAAATAATGATACACCTGAGAGAAAACGTTCTGAGAGAGTCTGTAACTTCACTGTCTTTCCTGGTTGCCTGGGAACTATTCACATCCCCAAATCATTTCTGTACACAAAAAAGTTGTTTGTTCCACTTTGATTTAATTGTGACTCAAGCGAGAAGAACACAATGGGATGATTTGTGAACTTTAGAAGAGCAGGCAGGCGTATCGTTACCCAACAGTTTCACACCGTTACAAGTCTGAATGCTAGGACACGCTGCTGGCTGAAGATCCTTAATGGACAGGGCTAAATGCATGTTAAAATGTACGAGGGATGAAACGGCCTTATTATAAGAAACACAAAGAAACTAGAGGTGGAGGAGGGGCTGTTTGTCATAAATCAACATGAATCATCAAGTGAGTTCATACAGACATTAGTTTATGAGATCACTGAGGCATTAGATGAGAAAACAGTGGGTGTGAATTTGGTGATGAGCTCAAAAACTAACAAAAAGCCTTTATTCGAAGAGGAGCACGTTTGTGCACATGCAATGGCATGCCTCTCCATGGTCCCTTCCCTCTGTCTCTCTTCAGCGGTGCAGAAACCACAGCTGACAGTTTTATAAACTACATGCAGGCGCTCTGATTTCACAGGTCAGACAGAGTTTATGCAGAATTTTTCTCCTCTCCTCATCAACGATGCCACATTCCCTCTGGAAAAAATAGGACTCCACCCAAAAAGTCAAAATCAGATAAGAGTGAATAAAGGAGTGTGAGAAGATAACTTTTGCCTGAGGGTGAGAGGGTATATTACATGCATGTGGGGCGTGAAGAGATGTGTCCCTACAAGTCAGACAGGAAAGGTCTGACTTCAGGGAAATTTTGATGCAGGAAATAAACATTTGCTAAAAGCTGAAATCTGTTGTTTGGTTTTAAATCAAGAAGTATTTACACCTTGCTGTATTTAAAAAAAAAACATCTTAGAAGAAAAAGAACACATTTATATCATATTATTGGCAGTGATCATGCTTACTGATGACGTTTTTCTACTAGTTCCCGCAATCTGCCTGCCAGGGCTTGTCGTTTTGTTATCTTAGTCACAGGAATGTCTAGCGGACTTTTGGGAAGTTAATCCGTTATGTTTAATCAGAGGAAGCCCTGATAAATCAAGAATAATAAAAACACAGACTTCAAATCAAACTCCACATGTTTCCTGCCTTCCTCTCAGAACAAAATTTTAAAAAAAAACACCTGAAACTAACAGGTGATCATGTTGGTTTGCTCAGGTTTAAAGTCTCAAACCTTTCACCCACCTGTGCTGGTCGTAACCTCATCCCCCTGACATGCAGGCTCTCGCAGCAGCAAGAGAAGAGCACAAACTGATCCTAGGACAGAGGCTACAGAAGAAAGATAGTTTCAAATGAGTGTTTGTATAAGAGACATTTAACACACTAAACTCAGTCTAGTCTCTGATTGCACAAGAGGCAGGTTAGAATCCCTCACACTCACCTCTCATCACAGCAGCCTCAGTTCAAGAGAACTGTCATTCCAACTCATAGAAGTAAAGGAGCAGAGCAGTAATCCAGGGTGAGCAGGCTGGGTGGGAGTGAAGGAGCAGGGTTAGCTGACCAACAAGTTTCCTCCTGTGTGAGAACTGCAGACCTACATCAGAGGGAGAGGGATGGTAGCTTCAGACATATGCTGCTCTCTATCGCCTCCTGCTGACTGAAGAATGTGTCTTCAGTCTTGTCCTTTAAAAATGTCTTGGTGACAGAGTTAACTTTCTTTTTAAAAGTCTTAACAAATTAATTGTTCAAAATCAATTTCCCACACAAGTTGTTTTCTTTCATTTTTAGAGAATCCTATTTCACTTACATTTTGAGATTTTAGTTTTCACAAAGTGACTGGTATGTCTCAAAAATGATTGAGAAAAGATTTTTTTGTGTTTATTGAGATTTTTTTTCCCCAGGAAATGAAACCCAAAAGACCCAACATTGTGCACAGACTGAGTTAAATCTGTTATTTGTTTACAGATGCCTTTTTTTTATGTAAGCAGTTTATTGTAAATATTTGCAATAAATCACAGCAACCTCACCAATGAAAAACAGATTATCATTAGATAAAGTGATATAATTTAAATTTAGGGGTGAATGTTGGGAAAGCAAACATCTCCAGAGGTGGAGGAGTGATTTTGGCAGAAGGCCCCAGAGGAATGCTGAGGAAAAGTGCTGCTGTAAAATCCTTCCAGGCTTATCTGTGACTGAAAGCAGACTGAGGTCTGAGGTCAATTTAGCAGATCTCACAGTAGATACATTCACATTTGGTGAAAGAAAAAAAGCCTGTTACTAGAGAAATGTTGAAAACCTAGAAATAAGAGCATCTTTTTATGTTTTATTGTGAACACTAGGATTTCCTTACATGACCTCAAGCTACCTTTGAATTTAATTAAACCTGCTTTATTTCAATCCAAGTGTTGTGCTTTTCTTGTCTTTGTGTATTTTCCAGCTGTGACCACACAACTCAAAACATTTGACTCATTTCTAAACATTTTATTCAAATTTCAGCATTGTTAGTCTCTTTTTAAATATTTACTTGTTTTCTTGCTGTTGACCTTTTGAAGCCACTTAGCCTCAAGCTAGATCTGACCAGTCATGTTAACAGTAACGTCAGCCAGATTGAAGAAAATGAGCTTCTTTGCAGGAAATGCTGGTCAGTATAGCATGCTTCATTCTGCAGACAGAAGTTTGTCTGTTGATGCAATTTCTGTCTAAAAGCAGCTGCTGCGTTGATATACTGCTGTCTGTTTTAAGAGACGTGTGGAAACAAAAATCTGTCCAGCTGTAGTGTGCAAACAGTTCATCCAGTTATAAACGTGAATCCGTCTCCAAACTCAGGTGTTTTACATCTGGTAATAACAGTATGTGCTCTTGTAATAACATCTGTATGAAAGATGGCCTCCAAAAACTAATACAATTTTAAATCCATATTACATTCTCAACATTTTTCAGTTCTCTCTTGGATAAAATATCAGGAACGAGAAGTCCTGTTGTCATTTTTGTATCACGTCATCAAAATATTTCATTTGCCAGAAAGCTCCTAGTAGACGCGCTGATTTTAATGTCAGACCTGCTCAGATGACACGCCATTTGGTCTGATTACAATTCAACTCAATAGAAAACATTTGATATGCAAGGGGAGTTGAAATTTTTGATTCCAGATGTAAAAAATGTTTACATGAAAGATCTGTTATAGCTAGTGTAAATTAGTGCATTAACTGCCATCACCAGCCCTTTATTTTTAATTTAGAGGGCAGAAATTAAAAGATTTTCTTCTATCTGCTCCCTTTCATTTTTTTGTGTTTGTGTGTATATTTTGTTTGTTTTTATTAAATGAAATAAATATTGATCGATTTTGGTGCATTTTATTTTCAAGCACATTTCTTGAAAATAGAGCACTTTCCAAATCTTAAAAATACCATATTAGCAAGCCTTTACAAGGACACCTGTAAAAACCCTTTATCACGATCAAGTATGTTTTGCAGGATTGGAAGCAGGAAACCATTCAGACTAATAAACACATTTTATTAACAGCTCTTACATATATGACTGGAAGCTCACCCAACAACACAAAGCGCCAACACTGGCTTGAAAAAAGGTCCATGACCCCGATCTTAAAATCATGACATGACTCTGATACTCCTGTTTAACATCCCATTTATTATAATCAAAAAATGTGTGATTTAGGATGAGCTGGAGGCGGCCACAGCAGCACGTCTGGGTTTGGGGGTGGTGCCTTCCCGGAAACCATTTCTGTAAAATAGAGAAAAAAAAAAAACCTTGAAGGTCCAACATTCTGCCTCATCAGCAATATTCATAAATAAGACACAAACTAGCTAATGAAAATCCTTAAGCTTTATTTTTTCCCTACCGAGTTGGAGTCAGTAGTTTTATGCTGACTAGTCAACCAGCTTGAGAATTTTGATAAAGACATAATTAAGTTTTTGGCACAAGTGAACGTATTTGTACTCAATTTGATATTTAAACAAAATATTCAATTAATGAACATAAAACCCAGAACAACAGGGAGCATTAACAAGGTGTTGACATCTAATATACAATAAACAGGCCTCCTGTAATGACGAATGACTGTTTCAGTGGATGTATTTTAACACTAAATACACTAATTCTAGAGCTGAAGGCAAATACACATTTCCAAATTTTGTTGATCTGTCAATATAGATCTCAAAAATACAACAACTGAAAAAAAATTTCTTTAAATTATGTTTAAATTAAAAAAAAAAAAAAAAAAAAAAAAAAAAA
>SSNR01000013.1:1987803-2026741 GCA_006937965.1 Callopanchax toddi
ACAGTTTTTATTTTTATGGAATTGTTTTATTTTTGTTTTAAATCTGTATAGCACTTTGAGCTGCCCCAGGCATGAATAGTGCTTTATAAATAAAATTTGATTGATTGATTGATTGATTGATATAAGTATGTGAAACTGCTAAGATTTATAAACCTCTATCAATATGGAATGAGAGCTGTTTTAAGATGGCAGCGATGACTGGTCTTGGCTGCACTCATACTAGTCATTAGCATCAGGGTGTAAAATCTATTGCTGCTAAGGAAGTGATTTAAAATAAGAAAGTAATTATTTATAACTTTTACAACAAAACGGATTTCAGAATGACTGAAAAGTCCATGTACGGTTCAGCTTGTGTTAAATCAGGTTGAAGTTCAAATTTTAATGAATTAATTGCAACAACTTAATTTGTATTTCCATCAATGTGTTGATATTGGATTGTTGTGTTTTTGCGTGACCATGCTTCATCTGTCAGACAGATGGAATGAATCAGTGCAGAGTGTCAGATTTAATTTCTTTTAAAAGCTGCATAACCCAGATTGATGTGTGTCTGGTGGATCCTCAGGGCATCCATCCATCCATCCATCCATCCATTCATCCATCCATCCATCCATCCATCCATCCATCCATCCATCCATCCATCCATCCATCCATCCATCCATCCATCCATCCATCCATCCATCCATCGTTTTGTCACTTTTTAAAAGGTTTTCCTTTGTGTGTGTTTCTCTGTTTTTGTGGTTTGTTCATGAATTTGATGTTTGTTCAATATTTTTCCACTGCAGTCCTGAGCCAGGAAAAAACAGTCCTGCTGCAATCAGTTTTTAAAATTGAATAAGCAGCTTTGTGTTTTTGCTGTATAGGTTAAAAATAGAATAGAACCAATATAGAGCCTTCTGTCTCTGTGCTCCATAATAATAAAACCTGCGGTGTTTGTGAAAATAAGTAAATGCAACGATCCGCTCTGAGGCTGCCCTTGTGAAGCTGCAGCAGCCTCAGGTGAACTGCTGCTGCTGTGGATGTGCAGGTGCATCCTTGAAAAGCGGACCGTGACCTTGTGTTTTTGGCTGAGTAAGGAGAGAAACGCGGCGCGCCCCCGACAGCCTGGAAAAGGCGCATCCTCCTTGTTTCCATTTCAGTCACGTTGCTTTGCTCAGATTTGAGATGAGGCACAAAGAGGTGTGTATTAATCCTCTCCATATTTAATCAGTAACCTAAATAGAATTTTATCAATAATCCAAAATCATCGTCGATGCTTTTTAAAAATTCTTTCTCCTTTCAGGATTTATTCTAGTCTGAACGCCTTTTCTGCGCGCTGTTATCGACAATCTGCAGCAGCTGCAGCGGACCGAGCGGCTGCGCCTCGTTGAAGCGAATTTGGGCCAACCTTCACCTGGACCTTTGATGTTTTGGCGAACCAACGCTTCTCGCGGGAAATCTTTTGGAACTGGAGCCGTTTGGTCGTCTGCGTTCGAGAGATCAGATCTAGTGATGCTCAGCGCTCATCAGCAGCAGCAAGGATGCTCTGGTTAGGGAGCAGCTAAAGGTCTAAAAAAAGGAGGAGACGGATCATGTCCAGTTGTGCGGCTATGAGGCGCCTGCAGTCCCGGTCCTGAATGCAGCAGAGAGAGACACCTAACCGGGTGTCACCGTCAGTCAGCCCTGGATGCTGCGCCGCAGGATGGCATACTCCGACCCATCGTCGGGTAAAGATTTACTCGGCAGTAGATCTCTGTGTTTCATATTTATTTGCGCATTTGGACTCGTCACGCTTTTGCAGCAGATTCTTTATGGAAAAAACTACATCAAGAGGTAAGTGCTGATGGTTTTCTCTCCTCCTTTGCCAAGAGAGCGCAGGCCTTAAGGATAAAAGCAAACCAGTCCCCCCAAAAAGCATGCCTTCATTTTGATACTAATTAATTTAATAATTAAGAGTAAAATATCATAAATGCTGGATTTAAATGAACTACATGTTGGGAGGCAGGGGATTAAAACAGTGAAAAGAACAAAATAAATTAACCATCCATCTTTTTTTGTTCCCAGCAGCATAGAAACAAATTCCATTGGATTTATTTTTGGATATTTTCAGAAAATTAATTATCATGACTCATGCCATAAACAGCACTCCAGCTGTGTATGGTAATGTTGTTCCCTTTCTTTCTTTTTCCTTTTTTGTTTTCTTCAAGACCTTTGTTTGTGTTTCTGTTTCAGCCTTCTTGACTGGTCATAGCCTACATCTTATAGAGGCATCAGATGTATCTGAACACTACAGGAGCGGATGATGATTGCAGAAGGCAACATGTTAAAGATGATATTTCTGACCACATTATCATGTCACCATGTTGCACTTGGTCCACAGAGCCACCCCCCCTCCCCTGCAGAGCTCTCTTGTTTGGTAGAGTCCACTATAAAGAGCCATTAGCTTGCAGACCACTTTACACTCTCAGAACGATGGAGTGCGAGACGAGCAGATGCTGAGAAGCTGGGATGTTTGTAGGTAGTGACAGTCCACAGAAACTTGAACCTTCATCTTCAGATTCTTTTGGCAGACAGCACATATATGCTTATATCAAAGCAAACATATATATGCTGCAATCTGAGAGCCCCCGTCCCCTACAGCTAACCCCCTTCTATCCATCTGCCACACCGCTGGACTGGTCTGATAAAACTCAAGTTTGGATTCATGCATCCTGATTTCTGCAGAGAGATGCATGAATTCAGACCCACACGCCTCCGTCTGTGCCCCAGACTTTTGCTCCTTGTTTTCACTTGGCCTGTAGATGAGAGAGAGATAGATGGGGTGGGGGTGGGGGGTTTGACAAGCCACACAACAGATACCAGTGGGCTCAGCGGCAGCCATTTTACTACAGTCTGTGTGCACAGAGCGACTAAGGAGACAGGGAGAGACTGAGTGAGAGGGATGCAATAAATGTGTTTGCATGTGTGTGGATTGTAGAGAAAAAGGGAGCCCAAAAGGGAAGACGTCATCTTGTGTTACCTTCAACGTGTAAACAGTCAGAACACATGGGACTGACCACACCCAGCTTGTTTACTACACGCTCTCAGGGCTTCATGGAAAAAAAACAACTGACTAAACAAACATCTATGAATGCTGCAGAGGAGATGTTTGTTCCATGTGTATCATCACTCATCAGCAGGTGCTTCAAATGGCAAAGGGCTCGACTATAAATATACAAGATTAACCATTAATGTCAACTTAACAGATGTTATTTCACCTGATAAATCAGGGTTTCCACGATAAGGATCTTCATAAATCATCTCTCTGTTGACATCAGGTTGTGAAGAGTGATATGTTGTAAAATGACAGGTTGCCATGAGTGACTCCCTTCTGTAAAAGAAAGATTTAGAACATGATGAAAAATCATACACTCAGAGAAGAGGAATGATAGAAGGCTGCAGGATGGTATAGGGGCCAGTTTGTAACCAGCCAAACATGTGAAGTCTCTTTTCTTCATAGAATAAATATCACCACATATCAACACAACTAAATTCATATCTAAAAAACATGAAGCTGCAAAATGTTTGGCGTTTTTTTCCTTATTAAATCTTTTTAAAGCTAAAAACTGTCTATTCAAAGGCTTTTTTGTCTTTTAGAAGTGTATTAATAGTATTTGAACTGCCTTTTGTTTTTTTGAGAAATAGCATTTACTTCCAATAAGACTGATGAGCTAAAGGCTAGTCTAAGCATAGCCAAGCAACGTTTTTTGCTGCTGCATTCAAACAGCTCCAGTTTTCTAAAATGTAAAGCATTTAACGCAAACTTTTCAATACACCTTTAAAATGCAATTAGTTTCACATTAAATGGTTGTTTTGTCAGACTTGATCCCTGGATGCACCACAAGTGCTACATTTAGCAATTTTTAAATTATATTTATTGCCAATAACCATAAATACATATCAATAATTGTGGAATAAAAATGTAGATAATAATGTTGCATGAAACGCAGTGACATTTGGAAAATTGGAACCATTTTACAAAAGCAGCAGTACACTTTGGTCGTTGTGTTTGGACTGTTAGCTCATCGTTCCTGAAGGACATGAACTTTATTTATCTGAATAAAGGTTGTTCAAGAATCTATCTGCTACATGTACGATTCTAATTATTTATCATTTTTGCAAAAAACGCCTTTCAAATGTCCCGAAATACGCCAGCTTTGGGGAAATTCTTTACTGATGTGACTGTGAGCCGCTTTTGATGCATTGTGGAAGAGAGCCATGTGATCTCTTTCTGAGTGTTGTTTTTGAGTATTTAATAATGCTCCAGCTGCATATATAAATAAAAGTTTTCACAAATTCAAAACTTTTCCTGCATCCCTTTAGAGACAGTAACGAAAGATAAGCTCCCCAAAAAAAATCGTCTGAATTTTTTTATTTCTAAAACCCCGGAGAGATTAAAGCTCTCAATTGCCGTCACAGCGTGGCAGGATCAAACAGTATAAAAGTCCTTCCCACCTTTCAGTTTTACTGCCTGGCAAGCCTGAGGGCATAATGAGAGCAGGCAGCACACCTCTGCGCTTGTTTGTCTCCTGATGCTTGGATTACTATCTGAACTGAGCTCATAATTGAGTCAGCAGCAGATAAATGGTGCGAGGGTCAGCTGATTGGCTCCCACAGTGCTGAGCTGGATGAAGCGCTTAAAGAAAATCTATAAAATGGAAAGGTTCTCTGAAAGTTTTAAATTCAGCATATTGAACAGATCTGCCTGAAACAAGGTTTCCTCATAAAAATATCAAATTGGCTCCCTGGTATTTTGGTGGTAAACAGGATCTGCACTAATGGCACTTAAATCATTCTGCTTTGATTATAGTTCTATGCAGGACCTAAACCAGCTCATAAATGTCTCTGATTTCAGAGCGTTGAGATGTTGAAGAGGCACTCAGGGAAGCTAAAATGTGCCTGCAGATCGCTATTGACCCAAGTCCCCTGTGATGAGAGCTTGCTCACATAATGCATCCAGAGAGGCTCTTTAGGTCCCAGTTTCCCCCAGCTGAAATTAGCACAACGCCTACAGAGCACTCACAGAAATGACTCACACATGAACACTCAGAGTCGTCGCTCTGATAAAAGAACCTGCACCTCAGTCAAGTTCAGATGTATGGAATTATTCAAATATGGAACAATCTTCTCAAAATAGTATGTTTATTTACGACGGCTGCATTTTATAAATTACTGATGCTGAGGCACCATATCAAGTTTGGTGACAAACTTTTTGGTAAATCAGACACAAGGATTAAACTGATTTTTTTGTGAGTTACATCTGGAAAAAGTGGCCTAAATTGGCATCTTTATTGTGGCTACAAGAAACTCTGTTGGCTTTCCTTCCTCAGATGTAATTTGACATTTGCAGCAACAAACTGGCACCCATGATTGTTCCTCCCATAAATTACAACAACTTCATTACATCAATTTCATAGTCTAACACACTGCAAGCCAATATTGCAGGGTGTGAATGCCAGGATCCCACTCAGAATAGTGACAACAGCTCTGCAGAGCATGAATTATTCATTTAAACCATGGTGTCAATCACTCAAAATTCATCTAAAAACATGTTTTGGTGTCATACTCTGACAGTTTTCTTGAGCTAATCTGCTTTAATGTTTACGTGCATGACTGAGAGTTGAGATTTATGAGTGAATACTTGCCCATGTGTGTGTTTGTGTGTGTGTGTTTGTGCGCAGAATAAGGGCAATAAATAAATCCCATTTAAACTGACTGATTTTCTTACTAGTGCGCAACAGTTTAGCCGACTCAAAGGGGACGAGACCGGAAATTGGACCGGCCCCGTTAATTTCTTCGATGTTGGATCTCTGAAGCCGGCCAGAAATGGAAGGAAAAGGTACCTTTCCATCCTGACTAACATATGACACAACATCTCTGAGAGAAGAGAGAGAGAGAGAGAGAGAGTGTGTGTGTGTGTGTGTGAGAGAGAGATGGAGTGAAAGAAAACATAAGTTTGAAATTTGTCCTAGTGACGACCCAGCCCTGCATGCATGGACTGGGGTTTTTGCTCACGAGTCTTCTCAGATGCTGTAGAAAGAGCACAAGCAGCAGCAGCTACATTCGCAGTTTTTCTTCTGTAGTTAGCAGGGGCTGTGATGTCAGAGGATAACGTCGCACATTTAACTCTAACTCAACCTGTCTGCATGTTGACAGATGTTTTCGTCAGAATTTTCAGCCAGATTCACAGATCTCCGTAATAGTCACACCCTGCCTAGCTGATATTAAGAAGAAAAAAAAACGCCCTCAAAGGTAGGCCGGTTTGAAGGCATTTTTAGCACTTTTTTTCACAGAAACCCAAGAATGCTTCTTACTTTCTGTTATTAGTCTGAAAGGTATAAACTCTCATATTTTTCAGTGGTGGTTGCACTTCAGATTTGCTCTTGCATGTTGTCCGATCCTGTCAACCCCCGTCCTAAACCCCTCCCCCACCCCCTCCAGAAGCTGGTTGAACCACGGTCTCCTGTTGATGTACTGGCTTCTCCTTGTCCCGCTGTGTCCCATCCAGCACCCATCTCCAAATGCCTTGTTCTCCTCAACTTGTGTGTCATATATTCTGCACAGCTCTGTGTGTATGCCATGTACATAGTGTGGACACTCCTCTCTGCTCTTCCTGTCTCCCCTTCTCACATCTGCATTGTCTCTCCTTGACCTGGATCTATAGCCCCCTTTTCCACTTTCCTCCCCTCGAAGACAAGAATGTGACCGATTTGTCTCCCTCCTCCCTCCAAAAAAAAAAAAAAAGAAAAAAAAAATCTCCCAATCATCATTTCTCTGATCATTTTCATCTGTGGTAATTTGTTGGATTTGGTTGATCTCAGATGCTGAAAGAGATGAGATCCATCTCATGAAGTGAATTATTTTAAAGTTCTAGAACTAAGCACACTTGCAAAGGTTTCATCATCTTAGCTAAAACAAAAAAAAAAAGTGCACAGTTTAGCACATCGAAGACGTTACATAAGCTTTTCCTCAGATAAACACTGCATCATCAGGTGGATGTAGACAACCAGTTTCACCATTCCTTATTTGGACCATTTCATCCCAGCGTTTTGTTACTTTAATAATGCATCATCTCGTGGTGTTGCTCGATGCATTCTGTCATTACAAGTTTTGTTTTTATGGCTTGCCACATTTACCTCAAGCACAGTTAAATATTCTGTAATGTGTTAAATATTCTGTAATGTTTCCCATCTTTTAAACATCTAATTCCATTTAATAACCAACTTTCATTTAAACAAAAATTGCTGTGGAGTCCCACCATCTTTCCTTTTTAAGCTAAATTATGGACCCATGTGGGTTTTTTCTAATGAGTATAACAGACAGAAAAAAGCCTCTTACAACCACAACGCATCAATCAATTTGCTCCGCAAGCAAGTCAAGACACTTCAGAGATTTCTGCAAACTGTAGTAATGAAAGTTAATTTCTTATTTCTGGTTTTCACCAGAAATCCCTGCAAAAGCATGCAATTTATTCTAAATGACAATAAATCATATGTTGAGAAAATGCTGTGTTGCAAAATGCACAATCAAAATTTATTATTCAAAATGTTTTCAATCAAATTCACTAAAGGACTGTTGCACCCAAACATAATGGATGCACTTTTAATGTGTCCATTTCAATTTAAATTGCTCATTAAAAAATGTATAAAACAAATTCTTAATATCTTAGATATCTGTAGTTATACCTCTCTTGTGTGATGGCAAATTTTTTCAGTGACGTACAAATTTTACAACACTTAAACTTTCTGTCAAAATGTCTAATTCCTGCAGGCAGCACAAAGGACACCCAGTGTTTAATCTAACACAAAAGCACAGGCCCTCATGTTCATATCCACCAGACATGACACTGTAACCATCAAATCCACCGTTTGAACTTAATCCAGCTCGTTTCCCATTTCAAACTCTCTTATAAATTATTTATATAAATAAAAAAGAAAGAAACACACTTTAACCACACAGTTTAACGCCATGCAAGTTCTCACCATAACCAGTTTAATATATGAAAATATGAGAGGTGTAATATTTTTCTGTACTTGGTTTAGTCTAAGATGTTTTAGAATCTGGTGCAAGTGTCTACTAACCAGTATGCTACCGTCCTGTTTGTGATGCCAACAATCAGCTGCATCACGTCTGTCATTTGTCATCCCAAACTGCTATACTGTAAAATCTCATAAAGTCAAACCACAGACATTTTGTTGTCAGTCAGAAATATTTTGTTTTTTTTTGTGCTAATGGCTAAATAAATAGGCTTATAATGTAAATGATTCAAACAGATTGTTATTCTTTTTGGTTGACTCTCATGTGTTTGTTCTTGCAGGCAGTAGATGACTGTGTTTATCCCTTCAGGTATCTGGATAACTATGATGGCACTTTTGAATACAACTCCACTGCATGCAGGGAGCTCAGACAGGAGATTATGGACGTCAAAGTCCTGACAATGTGAGTGAGACAGCTTTACTCTGTGGTGGACAGATTTATTAAAATTGCTTCTTTTTTTTTTCTGGATGATGTATTAGGCATATGATTTGATTTGATGTCATTTTGCTTGCTAATTTTTGAGTTGTCTTCCTGAAAAACAGAATTAGTCAATACACAGGTTTTGGGTTGAAATCACACCAACACTTTGGCAAGAAGATTTACAGATACATCTCTAAAATTTAAATGTATTGTGGAAAAAGTTAAAATATTTTTTTTTGCCTCCCATTTCAGGAAGTGAAATTCTTATATTAGTAAAGTAAAACTTATTCATATACATAATAAAACCTACAAACTAGATCAAAACTGAAATAAACCAAAGTTTAGTTGCTGTCATGTTAGATTGTCACTTTCACTACAGAAGGCTAAAAATAATATTCTCCATCAAGCAGTGGATTATTGCTCATTACCACTAATTAACAAGCCACTTGTGCTGATAGTGACTGAGCAGCGTCTCTTCTCTGGTATGATTATGAACATCACCCAGATGCCTATGTGAACATGCTTCAAGCTTTTAAACTTCAATAACAAACTCATTCAGGCCTTGGACAAAAGGCCTTGAGCCACTTTAGCAGAAAAAGCTGCAGACGGCAACATGACGAAACGAGTCTGCCTCCCAGAGCAAACGTGGTCACAAAAAATGCTGCAAAAGAAATGTCAGTTCAAGGATGAATAATTCAGACTCACTTGATAAAGTGTTTCTATTTACAGGTTTTCCATGAGTGGTATTACTCAAGTTATCACAGTTTTTACTGGCTTGTAATTTGAATTGAATGCTTGTCTGTGTCACAGGTTTCTTCAGCTTTTACATTTTTTATTAATTAAAAAATGGCCATGAGTTTTCCTCTTCATTCCATAAGTTTGTTTGTCTGCCAGGGTGAAAACCTCAGAGCTGTTTGAGAGATGGAGAAATGTGCAGGTGTGCAGGTGGGACCAGAACAAGGAGGAGACCAGTAATTTTAAGTAAGCACCACCCATTCTGAACGGGAGAACTGGAAATCTAAATAATATAAACATATTTGTGCTTTAAAATCTTAACAAGTTGCTGAAAAAGCAAAACAGAACATCATATTCTCACTTTCAGGGATTTTAGTAGTAATAATAACAACAACAAACTATAATAATATATTTTTTTGTTTAAAACAACCTGGGGAAAAAGTTTTGAGTAAAACTACTTCTTTTTTTTTTTTTTTTAACAAAAAGTCCACTCTGCTTACAAAATGATGAGTACTACTTTACATCAAACTAACCTTTTTGATTAATTAAGAATATGAATAATGCAGTTATTACTTTTACTGTAAACTCTTCATAAATGATTAATTATTGGTTAAAGTGCATGCCTTTATCATGGTTATCTTATACAATTTGTTCTGATGGTTAAATTGCAAAACATTTAAACATCCTTTGTGTTTAATTCAAGTAATTTTTTCTGATACAGCATATTAAGCTGACTTTGTGTATTATTATAATGTATTTATAATACAGTATTTGTGTTTGTTCTGTTATTAAATATTTTAGACTAGTGTTTATCACTCAGTGTAAGGTTAGAGTGTTGTGAATGACATTACTACTGGGGGCATGTAGCTCAATGGCTGTCTGACAACCGGAGGGTTGCTGGTTCGATCCCAGCTCTAGCTGGGTTACTTTGTTGTGTTGTTGGGGATAGACACCTTGTCTGCTGGTGGTGGTCAGGAGGACCCAGTAATGCTTGATTGTGTGTGGTGACTCCAGCTTCTGACAGTCTGCCCCAGGACTGCTGTGGCTACAATGTAGCTAACTGTCATCAGCGTGTGAGTGTGTGTGTGTGAGTGGGTGAATGACTGAATGTAGTGTGAAGAACGTTTTGAGTCCTTGAACTCAAGTACAGGCCATTTACTAAACAGTTGTTCATAATGTTACTGTGTACTCATCACTGTGTGCTGTCCTCCTGAAGGATGTCTCTGTCCCGCTGCTGTAATGCTCCGTCCTTCCTGTTCACCACCAAAAGGAACACTCCAGCAGGAACCAAGCTGAGGTATGAGGTGGACACCAGTGGGATCCTTCCCATCACTACAGAGGTCTTTAAGATGTTCCCAGATGTGAGTTCATCGTTTCGTTTTTGGGTGCTTGTCCTGTTTCAAATGATTTCCTCTTTTCAGTTTTTGGTTTGGTCTCTCAAATGTTTAAAGGTCTCATATTATGAACTTTATATCCACTCTGAAGCATTTCTTTTACATCTCAATAAGGAGAGCCGAGATTCTCTCAGCCCCATGTCAGTTCTCTGCGAGCGTTCACGAGACGTTAATGGGTCTTCAGGGTCTCAGATGAAGGGAGTAAAAAAAGACTTTTGTGCTTGTTGATGCAACCATCTACGAAGCAACTGCCGTCTTTGCTCGTAGCTTCACCATGACTGCTAACGTTTACGTGGATGGGCGCTCCCGTGGTTTTTAAAGGGCGGGGTGGGCTCAGGTAGTCAAAGGTGCTCGTGATTGGCTCTGTCCTCTAGAGAGGAGTGGTCTGTTCCCTTCTTGACGTCAGCAGGGGAAAGATTTTGAAACCACCCGTTTTAGCATTTGCTCAAAACACATTTCCCAAAAATGAGAATAAGGAAGTGAAAACTGTTAAAATATTTTCTCACTTTTGGGTCTCAGACACAATCTTTAAGACTGATTTGACTGTTAAAATAACTTTAGAAAGGGAATTTTGCATAATATGGGACCTTTGAAAAGATTTACAAACAAAATAAAAACCCTCTTCTCTGCTGTTCTGTCAGGATATGCCGTATTCCAAATCACAGTTCAAAAAGTGTGCCGTCATTGGAAATGGTGGCATCATCAAAAATAGCAGATGTGGAAAAGAAATAGATTCAGCAGATTTTGTTTTCAGGTATGCTGGAATTAATCTCTCTCTTTGTTATTATAAGTTAAACAAGATATGGATCATTTTGTAATGTGAAATATAAATCAGTTTAAGAAAATCAAATAGTACTGTTGTTTTTTTAGTTGCTTTAAACTTCGTAAAATTAGTGAAGCACACCAGCTTTCACTCAAGAAATACAGTTTAAAGAGGAAAACTAAAACATCAGTATCTCAGTACACATGTTGAGGTCTTTTATGAGTAAAAAGTGAGATGCTTTTTCTTTTATTTTGCAGATGCAATGTACCACCCATCAATGAGAAGTACTCAGCAGATGTTGGCACTAAAACCGACCTGGTGACAATAAATCCGAGCATTATAACCGAGAGGTACTGTAAATATGAGCCTGAAAGGGGAAGGATTATATCTCTTTATCTCTTCAGTCCTTTTTGTGTTTTTATTTATTTATTTGCTTTTGTTTTTTATCCCTTTATCTCCACAGATTTCAGAAGCTGGAGAAATGGCGCCGGCCATTTTACGAGGTCCTTCAGAATTACGAGAACTCCTCAGTGGTGCTGCCTGCCTTCTACAACACCCGCAACACCGATGTTTCTTTCCGAGTCAAGTACATGCTGGACGATTTTGACTCCCAGAGAGGCGTGTTCTTCTTCCACCCGCAGTATCTACTGAACGTGCAGCGTTTCTGGGCGGTGCAGGGCGTCCGGGCTAAGCGGCTCAGCAGCGGCCTGATGCTGGTTACTGCTGCCTTGGAGCTGTGCGAGGAGGTCCACCTCTACGGTTTCTGGGCGTTTCCCATGAACCCCTCTGGCATTTTCATCACTCACCACTACTATGACAATGTCAAGCCACGGCCAGGATTTCACGCTATGCCACACGAAATTTTTAACTTCATTCACATGCACACACGTGGAATCATTAATGTACATACAGGGCGGTGTACATGATCCATCATGGCTTTTTTCCATTTTTTAAAAATTGATGTTTTATTATGTGTGTTTTTTAATCACATCAGTTCACGACTGTTGTTTGGTTTTGGGAGCTCACTTGCTCCTACTAATTTAACTACATGCTAAAGATTGCTTGCTTGAAGATTTTTTTTTTTCACAGACTTGTCACATCAGTGTAGTTTTCTCTTTCCATAGAATGCTTGTTTTTAATGTGAACAATGGTCTCCATGGTGATGTTGTTTTGTGAGGTTTTTTAGTGGCTCAGCTGTACCGAGGTGTTGTTTTCTACACAAATTACACTGATATGAGGCTACAGTGGGTGTCTTTGTGCCCCTGCGTTCCCCTCTCTTCTTTTAACCTTTTCTTGAACAAACTGTGGGTGTGGCAGCTTAATGTTTGTGTCAAACAACGCCTAAACCTTGACATTTATCAAATAGAAAAAACATGTAATTGTAACATTTAATTGTATACTTTTGTAATTTATTTCCTATTAACTAGATTCGCTGGGTGAGCGTTTTAAAACACTGCTGAAGTGACCAGTTTTCAGCTGATTTTGTCCCATCACAAAATGCCCACCAATGTTTCTGGTGATCAAGCTGTAGGATTAGAGGAGATCGTTCTTTTTCCTTTTTTTATTTGGGTTGTCGTAATATTTTGGACAAAAGCCAGATAAATTCTCAGCAAAACTTTGATATCCTGTAAAGCAGCACATTGCTGTCGGGCAACCCAGCTGTCATTTTTGTCTTAAGCCATTTTGCCTTATGAGGTATGAAAACCCTCTATATGATGTGTGATGCACCCGTGTGTAAATGCTTATCTACAAATACCTTAACATCAAATCAGATGTTGGTGTGGCTCCTGACATAAAGGAAATTTAAGACTTACTCCGATGTAGAAATGCCCTTTTCGGCTTGTGTTTTGTTGGACTTGCTCTCTGTAAACGTCCGTTTTAGCCATGAAATGCTGTGCATGAATTTATTCTATCCTTGGCTTTGTGTGTGCCTGCTTCAGTGATCAGTGGAATATGTTTACACTTTAGCCTCTACCGATCACAGTGCTTTTTAGAGATGCAGACACGAAACTTTTCATGAAAGATTAAATGGATTGTATAATATAGTTCTCACTGATTTATAGGTGCAATGGTAATAGTTACGGCCCTTTTGTGTTACTGCAGCTCTTTTATTATGACTGCATTTCATTTTTTTTAAACTGAGGATTTAGTTTGCAATGAAGAAAGCCTTTAGCCACTGAAAGGTTGTGCAGATTGACACACATTTGTTGTACAGTGTAAGAAATGTTTAAAGACTTAAAATGTCATGCTTGCTGCATACTTCTCCACTAAGATTTATTGCTGTTTTTCCTTCAGTAATTTTTATTGATTTTTTTCATGTTTATGCACAAAACAATTATCTTAATTCAATTATTGACCTCTAATATTGGCTAAATCACAAAATTCTTTCAGATGAATCATGACTAAATCTTACATGGAAAAGGAAAGATGCTGGTCTCTGAACTGATAGAAGGTGTAAACGTAAAGTCCTTTGTAACGGGCTTTGAACCATTCTTTATACAGGTAATGTGTTTGTAAATAAATTTGTTTTGATTTTCTCATTTGTATATTCATAAATGTGTGTGAGTGTGTATAGTTTTTTAGTTTGATAGCCAACACTTGAAGGAGCTGAGGATACACAAAAGTACAGCTTAGTATTTGACAACAGATTACCTGCTCATGGAGAAGACTTTCATAATCAATTTTATTTTCACACTAGTAATCATTGGTTTAAGATTTTTATTTTTTTATTATTATTTTTTTTTTACATGGATTAGGGAGTTATTTCCTCTTTTGTAAGTGTGTACATAAACTGACAGTGGAAATAGTCAGCTCATGTATTTTGAAACAAAAACCTACTTTACCTACATGCAGAACCTACTGGACACCAAATGTGGAAAATGGCATAAACCTGAAGGAAGAACAGGTAATTAATTCATGTGAAATGGTAGATTCTAGATTAAAGCTACTAATAAGTAGCTGAAACTAGTTCAAAGTAGCTACATTATTTTTTAAAGTCCTAGTTCTGATCTCAAATCAAGCTTCTGGTGTGCATACGTACATGTACAGTATAGGTTTATTTAAAAGTTTTGTGATTTTTGAGCTGAGCTTTCAAAATCTTTCCACTAATAAATTAAAACTGCTTCTGACTACTTTTATGAACACTATTAGCTCAGCCAACAGTCATTTTTATTACAGATGGCTAGCATAACTCAATGCTTTCAACATGGCTAATTGGGTGCTAATGCTAAAACAGTTCTAGCTAAATGTTAGAGATGAAAAGTCTAATTTACATAAAAAGATGCAAACTGTGTATATGAACAGTTGATAGCTGAATTAATAAACAATATAAAATAAACTGCTTTGAATAAAAGTTAAATTGTTTTAATTTAATTGGCAGGCTAAAGCTTGCTAAACATCTAAAGGTCCAGCTGAAATGTATTTCATGAGGAACTTCATTGCCACATTTCTGAAAAATATAAGCAAGTTAAACACAGACAGCTCTTTTTTTTTTTTTTTTGCTCATTCAAACTTATAAAACCAGAAAATGTAGAAATAAATAGAATTTTATTTGAATTTGTTTACTTGTGGGCTAAACACAAATGGTAAATGGTGCTTTCTACTGTACAGTTCTACACCCACCAAGGTGCTGTATGACACATCACTCATTCACACATTGGTGGTGATGAGCTACATTGTGGCCACAGCTACCCTGGGGCACACTGACAGGTGGGGATGCCATTCACAGTCACCAGCACGTCCCTCCGACCACCATCAGTAGATAAGGTGGGTGAAGTGTCTCCTGTAGCTATTTGTTAGGAAACATGACAAAGATTGCTATTGTATCTAAACTCCTGGTATGGCATTTTTATATTACACAGTAAGCTGTATGCACATTCCTTCAGCTTTAGCTGCTGTGCACTGAGAATAAAACAACAAAATAAAAGAGAAAATTTAGTTTTAGTGTTTGCAGTCTTAGTTAAATGAGGTGCAATAATAAATTAAGGCATGAAACTCAACATTCTTCTTTTTATAGGAGGACTAATTCTTCATGGAAATAAAAGAGGCTAGACTCAGTTGTCAGTAATCTGATGTTGAAAGACCAATATGACCAAACTTTGCCCTTCCCCTTGACGCTATACTTTATCAGGTGTCATATGGCAGCAATAAGACTAATGGGATAAATTGTCTGGTAATCAGATGTGCATGTGAGTACCAGTGGGATAGATTACTGCCAACATATGGAGGGAGAGGTAGTTTAGTTTAAAACATATTTGCTGAAAACAGACAAACTAAAAAGAATGTCAGAATTTTTAAGTATAAATTTTTAAATCAATATATGTATTGATTTAGTTTATTGTGTACTGACAAATGTCAATACACAATAAACTAAATATAAACTAATATAAAGTGTCAACTTTATACTAAGTAATTCAATTAATGAGGTGATTTTAAGAATTTAGTTTTGAAGTTATCAAAGCAGATTTAAAATAACTGACATTTATTTTGTTTTGGTAATCTAGGAAGTGTTAAAGCCAATAATGGCTTTTGTTGTTGTCATATTTTGCCTCTTATAAAGTTATTTCACTTTGATTTCATCTCACTGCCATAATCCTTGAGGGAACAAAGAGAGGTTGTAAAGGAGTGTGTATATATTTGTTTGTGTATGTGTGTGTGCGTGTGTGTGTGTGTGTGTGTGTGTGTGTGTATAACTGCAGGTAAAAGCGAGACGCCCCCAGCCCGTAAAGCGATCCTGACACCATAAATAATAGAGAATGTCGTGGCAGAGAAGATAAGTTCTCTGTGCAAGGCTCCTTTTTCACAGGGCTTTCTCCTGTGGCTCACGTGACCACTGAGGTGACAGTAATTTTTCATGAGTTGTGTTTGTGGGTTGTATGTTCATACACCGCCCAGGTAACAGACCATCAGGTGGTGATTCCCCCTGAGAGTGTCCTGACTCGGAATATCTCCAGCTGTGCATTCCCAGGCTCCTCAGAATCCCACAGACCCAGACTCTACCTGCAGCCAAGGGTCAAATGAATTGTCTTACACCATTAGAAACTCAAGGCAACACTTACGAAACTAAAAGCCAGGGAAGTGGATGAATAAAAGATGCCGTCGAAACAGAAAAAATCCACAGCTTCGGAGGAAACTGAAGAGGTTGATGACGAAGTGGAGGAAAGCGAGCCAGATTTAAAGGAGAGGGGCAATGATTTGACCCGTGGGGACACCACAACACAAAAAAAGAGTCGGAAGAAACACAAGAGCGAGGAGCGCTCAGAGATTCAGGAGCGCCCAGAGAAAGAGAAGAAGGGAAAAGAGGGTGATAAGGTGAAGGAGAAAAAGAGGAAAAAGAAACCAGATGATGCTGAAGCTGATGCTGTGGCTTCAAGTAAGGATGCTGAGAGTGAACAGAACAATAATGAGGCTACAACCAAGCGTAAAAAGGAGAAATCTGAGAGGCCTAAAGAGGAAGTGACAGAGAACGTCAAGGAGGAAAAGAAAAAGCAGAAAAAGAAGTTGCCTTCAGAAAATCCAGAAGAAGAGGAGATGGGGTCCAAGGATAAGAAGTCTAAAGATGGCAAGAAGAAGAAGAAGAAGTCTCACAGCGATGACGCTGAGGACTCCTTAGTTGAGGAGCAAGAAGAGGAGGAGGAAGACTCGAAGAAAAAGAAAAAGAAGAAGGCAAAAAGAGGCTCTGCAGGCAGTGATGAAGACAAAAAGAAGAAAGGGAAAAAGTCTAAAAATAAACAGGTGGACTATGCTGCACTCTACCAAAACGAGCTGCTTACCTACCACACCGACTCCTCTGATGGATATGAAGATGAATACTACAAAAAGAAAGGTAAGGAACAGAGCTTCTTTTAAAGAAAATAAAAGTGATTGATTTATGAGTCCACCAGTCAAACTGCAAGTTTGTGCCAGCTTTGGCTCCGACTAACAGCACAGGGAATCCCTCTGTGATTGTTCTAGGTGAGAGCTTAGTTATGTTCCACATGAATGATACCAAACAGAGGCCGGGGGCAGACAGGTGCTGGGTGCCGTCCCAGTCTCAGGGACTGGGAGCACCGCTTGGGCCACTGGCAGGAGGACTGATACTCAGAATGTTATCAAATCACAATGCCCCATACACTGGCTTAGAGTAAAAACCATTTTCAATAAAGATAATAGGTCTGAGATGAGGTCAGAGATAACCTGAAACATATTCCTAAAGTCTTTTGATAAAATGTAAAATGCACAAAAGGACTATCCTGTCTTCTTTTAACATCTATTACAAAGATACAAATGTAAAACCTATCATTTATGCTGATGCTAATTCTTTTCATATCGAACTAAAACCTTGTAGCTACTGAAGCTAGAAGTCTTCTATGCAGTTTTAATTCAATACAGTCTTTCTTGATGCTATATTTTATTTATTAATGCTGAACAGAAAGTTTTAAATTTTACCAATGCCTTTGTTGCATTAATTACTCAAAACATGTACGCCTAAATAGACGAAGAAAACATAAATTTGTTGGTAGAGAATGTATCTCTTAATTCCAAAATATATATTTGTATATTATAGCTATAGAAAATGACACCGACAGCTACCCACCGCCTTCCTCAGAATACGTTTTTACTTTCATTACTTGTAATAATATAAAGACATTTGAGCTCTCGTATCAGTTAGTTAGTTAATAAAAGTCTGTTTTTGTTCCTTCACTGGTTCACTCAGGTCTCTCACACCACAACCAGTTTAACAAGGCTCAGTTTTACTGGTCCACTCACCTTCTGATTTTATCAGGTGTCTCTCTTTCGCTGGTTTAATAGCTCAGCTTTCTGTTAATTAGGTCTATGTGTCCCTTCTGGACTGATTTCAGTTCTTCACAGTGTTTTTCTTCACCTCTGTGCATTTTTTAAAACCAAAATCATCAAACTTGTCAAATTTTCTCCGTAGTTTGTGGAAGTAAATTCATATTTATTATATTATTGTAAGATTGTAAAGCCTATCGAGCCTTTTTAGTATCTTTATCATAAAAAAAACAACTTTTAAAACAATCCTCTTTTGTTAGTTTATGACACATTTTTAAAAGAATGGCATTACATAAGATAAACATCCAGTAATGACCACTCTCCTGCTAAAAATGTTACTTCTGCTTGAAGAATGGATGTTTCTTTGGCGTGAAACTGCTCTTCAAACATGTGTAGATAACGATAAACAGTTTAAACAGACAGAACTGATCATGAGCCTTTACTAAAGAATCACACACGTATGATCATTTTGTGATGATTTTAAATAAAAGTACAAACATTTCTCAAATTGCATTGAAGATCATGTTTGTACCTTTTTTTTAATGAAGTTCCACTGGTAACAAAACTTGATCTAGTACTTGATGAAAAGTCAGATCATTTCTTGGAGGTTCAGTCTCTGCATCTTATGATTTTGAGACATTACTGTTAGATTTCAAGAACCCCTCACACACAACACAAACCAGTCTAAATATTTATCAAGAAATAGAGAAAAAAAAATTGCTCTAGAGTCACATGATGATTTTGCTTCAGATTTACTGATTTTTGTTTTTTGCTGGACGTTAATGTAGATTATTTTTGTTATTGTTGATGAGTTTAGTCCCAATCACTATCCATCCATCCATTTTTTGTAACCCTTCATCCTCCTCTGAGGGTCACAGGGAGCATCATGGGGCGAGAGGCGGGGGACACCCCGGACGGGTCGTCAGTCCATCACAGGGCTCCCAATCACTAAATGTTCTTTATTATTTGAGGATCCTTTATTTTACTCTGTTTTCTGTCTTGTCTCTCTTTCAGTGTATGAGGTGGTCACAATAACAGGTGATGTAAAAGGAGCTGGAACTGATGCTAATGTTTTTGTTACTCTTTTTGGAGACTTTGGAGTCTCGCCAAAGGTTCACCTGGCAAGCAAGTAAGTTTAAAACTGTTCATGCAGTTGTCATTTATTTTTTGTGAAACATATATGTCAATAAACATTCTGTGAAGATTTTGTCTCTTTATTAATCTATAAAAAAAAGATACTTCAAACAAAAATAACCAAACAAAGTTGAAACCAAAGTTTGAAAAATTGGAAACAAGGGGGAAATTTGCGTGAGTGATAAAAGACTTCTCTTCATTTAGTCGCGGCCACCTAGCATGATCATTTACCAGTTTTTCAAAAATTGGTTTCATTTTTGTTTGTGTTTTTTTTTCTTAGTTTGAAGTCCCTTTTTCTGATTGATTAATAAAGAATAACCTTCATAACATTCAGGGTTATGGTTTAATAACTAGCGGTAAATGAGCACTGACTAGTTTGAACCCTAATGTGTTTCAGATGCTCTTTTTGCAAGTTTTTCAGGTTTAGCGCTATTTGAAAGTCAGTAATAAATTGTTCATGTTTTCTATTCTTCTTTTTCCTTCAGCACAGAAAAGAGGTATATTTCAATCAGTCTCCAGAAAGATGGTTATGATTCTGTTCTTGTGTTGGGTTTTAATATAATATAACGCTGTATGAGAGAGACTTCCTATTCATAACAACCATTTGTTGATTGCAGAGCCTGAGTTCAAACGAAACACCAAAACTCTCTTTGAACTTTCAAAAACAATATCTAAAAAAACAAAGGAATCTCTCTTCCATACAGCTGAACATCAATTTGGACTCAGAATATCTGGAGTAAGGAGGAACTATGTGACATGGCCGGTCTTCTTTTCCATTCAGAAAGTAATGAAAGAAGACCACGATGTCATTTATGCAGATGATCAAATGACTCTCAAGGGATCTTATAAGCAGCGAGCTTCTTTTATCTTTGCACACATTGATTGACAGATAGAGTTACCTGTGCAGCATATAGGATACACCGACTTATTGTCACCCACTCTCAACCATGTCACCCACACCTCGCGGTGGTCCCATTCATTCACTCCAGTCTGCCTCAACATGCCTTGTATTCAGTATCTCCATGCTGTGTGACTGCTGTGTTCCTCATCTGATTAAATCCCAGATGAGGAACAGGTATGTTAATCAGCCTTTTTTAATAAGCATACTGCATAGTTAGGAGTTTCGCCTTACTCCAATATACGTTAGGTCCTGCCTGTATTGTGTTTGTGGATTTAAGCTTCATGACATGATACAGGTAAGGGAGGTTTTCATCTCTCCAGCCTTACTTCCATAGTTAAAAAAATCAAGAAAGATTCAACTGCTTTGGAAATTCAGTGTGATTTCAAAATGTATGAATTCCAAAGTTTGCATTATTTTGTCTATAATTTTCTTGCAGGTTAATCAAGAAGGAGTATGAGGACTTGTGTTAATGTGTGGGGCAGACAGATAGAGATGTGGGTTAGGAACTTTAGCAGACATTTGCTGTTAATCACAAAATGTAAGGGTTAGGTTTAGATTAGGGTTGCAATTTTTAAAAGAAGGGATATAATGTGCTCACATGTACAGTTTCATCTCTGTGAGTGGTAGAAGTACAATACCCGAGGAGGAGGAGGGAGCAATGAAGTGGCAGAGCCTGCAGGAAGGTTTCGGATTATACCACAACCATGGGAAGCTTAAGTCGGATCAGTCGGGGGAGATGCCATTTACAGATTCAGAGTTCCAGTCCTTTATCTATCTGGAATAATCTCCCAGGATTACATATAGGAAGTTACTTAATGCATCTTATTCACACATTTTTTTCCCCTCATCTCTTCAATTTACAGAAGCCGGACTGCCTTTGAGAAGAATAAGACAGATGTGTTTCGAATAAAAACACACAATGTGGGGCCTCTCATAAAACTAAGGTACTATGACACAAACATATTGTAAACCTTTATATATGATGTATTCTGTGTTCATTTGTGTGTAAATAAAATGCTAAAATGCATCTATTTGTTTCCATCAAATTTGTGTAATACACAATAAGAGGTCACTCACAGCTTCATGGTTGAGTACATCCCACACAGGTCATCAGTGGCTTCCACTGCTGGCCATCCTGGGATTTTATCATGAGATGAAAGGTTAAGTCCCCCATCTGTTGTTGTGAATTTGTGCCTAACTCGATAAGAGGAAGAGTTACATCACAGCCAGCAAACAGCTTTAACAGTCCTAAACAAAGAGACGCTGTCCCATGGCTGAAAAGTAAACAGCTCTGAAAGTTCAAGAGCAATCAAACACAGCAGGTACTTTTCATCACTCCCAACACCAGAACCATCATCTCTCTGAGGTATCAACAGTCACAATCAATATCTAAATGGTCACCAATATCTTTTAAGTCCCGTCCAGAGTCCAGACTATGAACCTTGAAGCGGATCGTTTGTGACACTAGAAGTCAAATTAACAGGAGCCTGATGAAACATACAGTACCTGTTCTCATTAGACCTGGCAACTTCCCATAAACTGAGTGCATTATTTATACTGTGGTTCTGCCTCATCACTCTCAGGCTGACATATTTTGGTATCTGTGAGCTGCAGTGAACAAGAACCATTTTCCAGCAGAACTTCTTCTAATGTGACAGGTTCATTTGAGATTATGTGATCCGACTGTTGATTTCTCTAGGATCGAGCACGACAACACAGGAATGAGCGCCAGCTGGTTCTTGGACAGGGTGGTGGTGACGGACGTGAACCGACCCAATATGCGCTATTACTTTGCCTGCAACAACTGGCTGAGCCGGGAGGAGGGCGACAACCTGTTTGTCAGGGATCTGCTTGGCAGCTTGAACCCTATGGACGTCCCAAAGTGTAGGTCGCAAATAAAGTTTAGAAACAACTAAGATTTAAAGTTTGGAGGCAAAAAGTGGTATAAAATACACACTAAAACATTAAAGCGGCACTCTGGAGCATTTTTCTCTGTATCAAAGTTTTCTAAATGTTTTAAATGATATTTCAGGTCCAAACTATGATCTATGGGTTGAGTTCCACAACATCTGTCATTCTGATGAAGACCCTCCTTCCTCCTAGAGACCCCTTTCCATTATTTCTTGCCGCCGACATTTTTCAGCCAATGAAATTCAAATTTCTGCATTGTCTGAACATGCACGCACATCGACCAAACCTGTACCAGTAGGGGGCGCTGTCGTACAGGACGCTCCGTGTGTTTCTCTGCCGTCTCAGCCGTTCACTGAGGACTCACAGCTCATTTCTACTAAAAACCTACCCATTCTCCAGATAAAGATGGATTTATTTTTATTTTTAAACCTTTCACCTCACAGAATGGCAAGGCTTGACAGGATTATGCGTTTATTTTGGTCAGAAAGTTCATCCAGGGCCGAGTCAAGTTCAGCTTCAGAGTCCAGCAGCAGCTCTCTGCTAACAGAGCTAATATCAGAAGCAGCAGGGACAGAGAGGGCTCTTCAGACCCTCGTAGTGTTGTTGGAATAAGATTGTGAACTGTGAGTGATTAAACCCTACACATTGAGCTGTACAGTTCATGTCCGAAGTATATGCGCCGCGTGCACGCGCGCACACGCGACCGGACGCGCGTGTCGAGATGTTTTGAGGAGGAGCCTTTGGACGCTAGATTCAAAAACTGCTCTCCTGATGAAATCCTCCGGAGTGCCGCTTTAATGCAAGTGGAAGAACATATTTTGAACTGAGGAGACGAAGCACTTTTTAACTAACGCTGACGATAGTAAAACCATGTGTTTGACCAGTTGCACACCTTGATGCCTGATAGTCTGAGGATCTTCCTAAAGTTTCAGCTTGAGTTTCAGTGTAATCCTCAAGTAAAACCAGTCCCTGTGACCTCTGTTGTAATGTGATCTAACATCTTAGCACCTGCAGTCAATCAAGTAGAGCATCAAGAGGACACTGTGCTGCTATGAGGGAGTGTTTGGAGCAATATAGCTGTTGCTCAAATATACACCCAGTGTTATAAATATTTAATCTGGAAATGATCTCAGAGCTGATTTGTAAAACACCTCTGAGCTGAAATAGAAACAATTATTTGGTTTAATTACTCAAACTCATTATTAACTGTAACCCTTTCAGATTTATAAGTTTATGAATTGTATAGTTTTTTATTTAAAGTGTTTTAATTCCGTATCTTGCAGTGAACAAATATCTTGTGAGTGTGTTCACTGCTGATATGAAGGGAAGTGGAACTGATGCTGATGTCTTCCTGAATATCTTTGGAGAACATGGTGACACAGGTAGAGTGGAAATCCTTATTGTTAATTTACAAGACTATAATGAAAACATATAGAATAATTTATCACATTAAAAAAAAATTACATCCAGAAAAATACAGTGTACGAGGAAAACACAAAATTACTTGAACATCAAAACGTTGGTGTTTTTTTTTTGTTTGTTTATTTTATTTTGAAAGGAGAAAGAAGGCTAGACAGTGACAAAGACAACTTTGAACGTGGGTCCGAGGACAAGTTTACAATAGAAGCTCCAAACCTTGGAAGACTTAGAAAAATCACCATCGGTCACAACAATCGAGGCTCGTCAGCTGGATGGTTCCTAGACAAGGCACGGACAACCATCAAGTGCATGAAGACATGGTCTTTAACAATGTTACTGTAATATCTTTAAAAGGTTTATTTGTTCCTGCAGGTGGTGATCGATGACATGGGGAACAAAGAGGTTTATGAGTTTCCAGTCAATCGTTGGTTTGCCATGGATGAAGACGATGGTAAAATACAACGAGATGTGATGGTTGGATCCCTGCAGCCAATGGGTGAGAAAACAAGAGTGATGAGTTTGGTATATTTAAAATTTAGCTGAAGTAAGGCATTTAGATGTGCTTACCTTGCACCAAGCTTCTTACTGCTTGCTGAAACAGAAAAAAAGCAAAAAGCACGAATCAACAAAAAGTCATTTTTTAAAAGAAGCAATAAATTGGTGATATTGTTGTGTAGGAATTGTTTACAACGTGCAAGTGATGACTGGTGATATAAGAGGTGCAGGCACCAACTCTAAAATCCACATGGTCATGCACGGCACCAAGGGCTTGAAAAACAGTGGGAAGATTTTCCTCGAGGGTGGTGCTTTTGAGCGCGGTCTCATTGACATTTTCAACGTGGAGATCTGCGAACTCATCAGCCCTCTCAGCAGAATCTCCATTGGACACGATAACGGTGCTGTAGGCGCCGGATGGTACTGTGAAAAGGTACTACGCTTTTCTGTTCAGTTACTGTTATTCTAAAAGTGCAATTTTTTCATCAAGCATCCACTTCCCTTACAGGTGGTGATATACTGTCCGTTCACCGGCCTTGAGCAAACTTTTGCATGTGGGATGTGGCTGGATGAGGATGAGGGGGATGGGCTGATTGAGAGGGAGCTGTATGAGATGGTCTCTCTGAGGCAGAAAAAACATAAAAGTGGGTACATGATTTGAATGCTCTCATTTAAATGATTATAGAACTTAATATTCTATGAAGAAAAAGATATTTTAAAGTTAGGTTATATTCTTTTCCCTTCAGAATACCCATGGTCTCTGTGGATTTGGACCTCTGATGTAAAAGGTGCAGGTACAGATGCCCAGGTGTTTCTGCAGATCTATGGAGAGAAGGGCAAATCAGATGAGATCAAACTGGAAAACAACTCAGACAGTTTTGAACAGGGGCAGCATGATAAATTCATGGTAAGCAGAATGCAAACCGTGTTTTTCTATAGTTTATTTGTCACACTTATACACAATAATCTCTTATGATGTCATTTTTTTATGGGTTATGCATTTAGTGGTATCTTATATTTTACTGTAGATTGAAATGCCGGACATGGGGAAACTGCTGAAACTTCGGATTTGGCACGAGAAGAGAAATCCATTTGCTGGCTGGCATTTGGCGAAGGTGAGTCTGCTCAGGCTGTCTGATTTGTCAGCACTATAATGTGAGACTTCTTATTTATTATTGCATATAAGTCTTTGGGTGAAATATGCTGCAGTGCAAATGATTTTTGATTTTGTTTCTCGCTGCAGATGGCAGTGCTGCAATAAGTCAACAGCTACTTTATTGTTTGTTTTTAAATATGGGGGCACAGATGATTATTACACTATTTTCCCTGATGATATATGTGACATTACTGTCTATTCTCTGTAAAATCATCACCAGGTATGGGATGCAATATCTTAAATTGTTGTTTTCCACTTGAGCAGGTTGGAGTTTGTCTTTAAAAGTTTCTGAAATATGAATATATAATTGCTGCAGTCTGTTTTATTAAAAGAAAGATCAGGAAGCAGGGTGCAGATGAGGATTTGTGTGATGACGGATGAGGCTGTAACTTTCTGCAGGTCACTTTGCTCAAGACGCTAACCATGGAAAAATATTCTTTTGAATGTGGCCGTTGGCTGGACATTAATGAAGATGACAATGAAATTGTCAGAGAGCTTCCAGCTACAGGAGCTCTCATTGATGAGCCGCTGCCCTGTAAGAGACATATTTAAGATATTTACTAGTGACATCATCAGTATGTAAAATCATAGCAAATGTAGCTGTATTACATTAATCCTTTTTTGTGTTTTGCTTCAGTGATAAAGTATCGCGTCACAATCTGCACCGGTGACGTCGGTGGCAGCGGCACCGACGCCACCGTGTTTCTTAATGTAATCGGGGACCTGGGTGACACAGGCGAGCGCCTCATGATTACGAGCAAAAACAACGTCAACAAATTTGAAAAGGGAAACGTGAGTGACTCATTGATTAAAATGTACCCCACACACTCTAAAAAGAAAGAAAAAGTGGGTCCAACTTTAAAAATGTTTCCTTTGGCTACAAGTACCATAATTGTGTTGTTTGTTTTAAACAAGCTTAAGTTTACAGTCCATCATAATACTGTTTGTGAGATCTAAGCAGGAGTCTCTCTCTCTCCTCCCACAGCATGATGAGTTTCTCATTGAGTCAGTCTTCCTCGGTCAGGTGCGCAGAGTGCGAGTCGGTCATGACGGCCGTGGTGGAGGCTGTGGTTGGTACCTGGAAAAGGTGATGGTCAGAGAAGAAGGACAGCCGGAGTCGGCTGCCATTGAGTTTCCTTGTTCCAGGTAGAGCACCTCACACCACTTGACATGCTTTTGATTAAATGATCAAAATAAACTCATGCAACTATTTAGCTTTTAATATGATGTTGCATCTGTGTTAGTTTATAATAGCACACAGTATATAAAGCACTACTAAAGCGCCTTACTTATGTTATGCTGTAAATATATAAAAATCAGCAGGAGTTGAGCAAAAATTTAGACTTATTATGACAAACTCGTGTTTAGTTTTATTTGCCTTCAAAGTAATTAGATGTATTTTAAAATGTCTAAAGAGCTTTTTGCAAGGGAAATCACTATGTTTTTATTTATTCTAACAAGGATTATGTCTGGAGACTGCAGAGCAAATTTAAAACGTTAATTGTGATCCCTGTTGACCATCACTTAATCAAGAAATGCTCAGTGAGGCCCAATGCCATTTTATTTTTTAATTTCTGCAAATAATAATTCTGCTCTCTTCATAGAATAATTAGTGTCATCTTGAGTATTTTATGCATATTTGACACAAATATTTCATAATAAATACTTATTGCAAACAGTACATGAACAAATTCCACAATTAGTCTTCGCAAAGGCTGAAAATAGAAACACTAGAAAAACTTGTGTTAATGGTAACTTAACTATCAGACTGATGCTGGGTATTCTTATCACGTTATTGATTTAAAAAGTAATTTCATCACTTGTTCATTTTAATGACTGGTTTGTACTTCTATGTGAATAAGTAATGTTTTTTGCTATTTTTCTTTTATTTCATTCTTTATCTGATGGGAAATTCACCCAGTCACCGGTCAGAAATGTAAAACGATGCCAACATTTTTAAAGCTCTCCTAAGTGATGTAAATGGTCCATGCTTGGGTTCACCAGGTCTCTGGTGGCATGTGTTCAAGTAGTTAGGTAACTGATGGATGGCTAAGCCATTACAAATGGACACTAAATGCATACAGTCAGCCTGCTCTCTTGTTCTGTAACTGGAGTCAAACCACAAGGCTGGGTGCAGTGTTACTTTTAAAGAAAAACATTCTTCCTGTTTGTCTGCTTTAGAGAGGAGGCAGCTGCTTTAATACTTAAAGGTTTTCTCTACCTAATAATTAATTAAAATTATATAATACAGAGGTCTGGTTTAAAGTAATTTGTTCAATTATTTTAGGGTGAATTTCACTTTATTAAAGACACACATGGGTCCATAGCAAAAGAAAATGCAAAGTTCAGTTAAATCCATTGTCATTCCATGAAGACTAAAACACCAATGATTCCACAACTTTTAATAAAAACTGCTCCTAAAGCAGCCTCAGTCAGAAATACATTTATAGTATTTGTAGAGAGTTTTAAACCATTCTCAGAGCAATGCTGCAGTAAATGATTTGCAAATAAAGAGCAACCATCAGATACATCTGCATTCATATCACCCACAGTAAAACACATGTAGAAACATTGTCCTGAATCATGTGTGTTAACCTCATTTTGGGGACGCTCATAAGGCAAATACACATTAAGAAGGATAAACTTTTAATCCCTGTCATTAAACTCAATTCCTAAAGTCCAGTCAACATTCAATCTGTCTACGTTATTCAGCTGATTATGCTTCTTATGCAAGAGTATAGCAACACCCCCAGAAAATATGAACGAACCACACCAGAGCTCAGCTCTGCTCCATGAAAGTCTTCATGCAGAGTTCAGTTTTTCCAGATTTTACTATGGTAAAAAATGTTTCCTGGACATCAAGAATTCACAGTTACGCAGCGTAATTGATCAAATTCGCTGTGCCCCACAGCTAATCCTCCTGCACTAAAGAAGGTAAAATTAACATGCATTTATATCAGCATACCTTGGGCACCCATCTGACAACTGCTCCCTCGTGCTGCAGCAGGAGCACCAACGTTAGACTCAGGATGCTGCTGCTGCTGCTGCACACCAGTCCTCACTCTAGGAGTGGTGACCTTGCAGTCTCTCCTCTCTTTAGACCTATGAGCCTCAACAGTAATGTGAAATGATCCAAATCTTTTATGGGTTGAGTCAATTTTCCGACAGGTCACCAACCTACCAGTCACATAGGAGTTTTTATTGTGCTTCTAAGGCCTCCCTCAGCCTAGTCACCTCTAAACTCAGCTGCTCCATTTTGCTGAGTAAGGTATCTTACAGTGATGGGAAAAAATGCTTTAACTGCTATTTCTACAGGTGGTTGGACCGTAATGAGGATGATGGACAGATTGTCCGTGAGTTGGTTCCAGCTGGAGATGGCCTTCGTCTCTTTAGTAAGTCCAGAAGTTTTCATATGGACACATAAGCTAAGTTTTGCTGACATGTAAACATAAATATTTCACTTGTCTTCAGATGTCAGCTACCACATAGCAATCAAAACAGGCAGCGTGAATGGTGCTAGTTCTGACTCCAGAGTGTTTGTCAAGCTGTACGGAGAGAAGGGTGACACTGACAAGGTGATTCTGGCTGTCTCCGACAACGACCTCAGGAACTACTACGAGACAGGACGCACTGACGTGTTCATCTTTGACACTTATGATATTGGAAAGGCAAGTTGTCCAACATTCACATTGACAGATTACTCAGGTTCAAGTATTTGTGCTTCTTGACAGCATTTAATGTGCGCTTGGTGCTTGTAGATCAACCGCCTTCTGATTGGCCACACAAACGAGGGCTTACGGGCCGGGTGGTTTCTGGACAGCGTGCAGATTTCAGTACCCAATCATGGAATGCAGTACATGTTCCCAAGCCACCGTTGGCTTTGCAAAGATGAAGCTGATGGGAAAGTGGAGGTGGAAATTTATCCCAGTGAGGTCTTAGACATTGAAAAATGTAAGTACACAAAAAAACA
The DNA here is from genome assembly GCA_006937965.1 of Callopanchax toddi. Taxonomy (NCBI): domain Eukaryota; kingdom Metazoa; phylum Chordata; class Actinopteri; order Cyprinodontiformes; family Nothobranchiidae; genus Callopanchax; species Callopanchax toddi. The sequence continues at coordinate 2,016,925 of SSNR01000013.1, forward strand.
TAAAACATTTATTTTCTGTCTGTCTATGCTCATTTTAATAATAATAATAATGCATCAGTTTTATATAGCGCTTTTCTAGGTCACTCAAAGACGCTTTACAGAGTTGCATTATTCATTCACACAGTCATTCTCACCGGTGGTGGTAAACTACGACAGACGTCTGTAGCCACAGCTGCCCTGGGGCAGACTGACAGAAGCGAGGCTGCCATTCTGCGCCATCGGCCCTTCTGACCACCACCAACATTCACACACAGTCACACTCACATTCACACAGGCAAGTTGGGTGAAGTGTCTTGCCCAAGGACACAACGACAATCTAACCCAGCCAGAGCTGGGGATCGAACCGGTGACCCTCCGGTTACCAGACCGGCCACTCTCCCAACTGAGCTAGGGCCGCTTTTTGTCAAAGTAATCTCATGTCTTCCCTCCAACAGTGATCAACTATGAAGTAACGGTGGTCACCGGTGATGTGCGTGCAGCAGGAACCAATGCTAATGTTTTCTGTCAAATCTATGGAGATGAAGGAAAAACTGAAATCCTCTCACTGAAAAGTCGCTCCAACAATTTTGAACGTGGCACCACCGAAATCTTCAAGGTTTGTAATAAACCCTAATGTTATAAAAACTGTGTATGAGGCTAAAGCTTCTAATTTGATTACCGTCTCTTTCTTGTGACCCAGATTGAAGCTCTGGATGTTGGAAAGATCTATAAGATCCGCATCTTCCATGACGGGAAGGGCATAGGAGACGGATGGTTTCTGGAGACGGTGGACATCCAGCGACTGACGATGGCAGTGGTGCAGGTCGAGGTCAAAAAAGAGGAGACGACCAAGAAAGACAAGAAGAAGGACAAGAAAAAGAAGAAGAAAGAAGAGGAGGAAGAGGTGGAAATGATAGAGGAGCTCCGGGAAGTGGTAGAGAAGTTTAATTTCCCTTGTAACCGCTGGCTGGCCAGGGACGAAGAGGATGGGGAGATTGTGGTTGAGTTGCTGACTGAGGACAATGAAGACTTGGAGTGTAAGTAGAGCATGAGCATGTTAACGTTTGAGGCGATGCTTAATTATGAAACGTTAAACTAGGCCCAAGCTTTCTTATGTGTCATTATAATGTCGCTGAAGTTTAACGGTTTCTGTTTCAGTGAAGTCTTATGACGTGTATGTGTACACTGGGACGATGTGGGGGGCTGGGACTGATGCTAACGTGTACATCAACATCTATGGAGAGACTGGAGACACGGGGGAGCGATGGCTCAGGAAATCCAACAGCCTAAATAAATTTGAGAAAGGCCAGGTACATTTTGTTCGTAGCTGCTCATTTCTCAAATACAATTTTTAATATATTTTTGTGGCAAAGGAGTTTTGAAATCAATTTGAGAAGAGTGCCATTTCAATGTTTCCCAAGATTTGTGAGAACAAGCTGAAATGTTCCTAAAGATTGTAGTTCTCTCCATCTGCTAATCAATTATTTGTCTACACCCAGGAGGATGTTTTCAGCCTCACAGCAGTGGATCTTGGGGTTCTGAAGAAGCTGAGGATCCGGCATGATAACAGCCAGGCCAGTGCTGGCTGGTTTTTGGACCGAGTGGAAATTGTAGACACCAAAGACGACGCGACGTAAGTCCAGATCCAGATGTGTAACAGCATCTTCACAGAAATCCCTTGTGTTATTCTTCAGGTCATTTAAAAAGAATACATATATATTTAAGCAGTAATCTTTTAGAAGTTATTAAGTTTCTGAAACACAGGCTGAAAGTTATCAGCTGATAGAACTGTCTCACATAACGTGTTGGTAGAGCTCCTCTGTGTGGTGTGAAGCGGTATAAGATCTGTTATTCTGTTTAGGGTTTATCTTTACATATATATAAAAATTCACACTACAGTGATATTATATCCTGAAAGTTGATTTCCTCATCTCAATGTATTGAAACAAAAGCCAACAACAGTGGTGGCTATATACCCCAACAAAAATGTGAGTGTATCAATAACTTGTCATGTGACTTTGAGCATTAATTACAGCTTGACAACGACGTCTCATTCTGTTGACAAGTCGTCTTATTGTCTGCTGAGGCATGGCACCCCACTCTTCTTGACGGGCGGCCCTCAGGTCACTGAGGTTTTAGGGTTCAGGGTTACCAGCCTCTACATGGTGACTCAGCTGACTCCATAGGTTTTCTGTGGGATTCAGGTCTAAAAAAAAGTGCAGGCCACATTATGGTACCCCAGTCCCCAGCAGCTGTTCCCTAATGATCACACTATGAGCTGGAAGATTGATGTCCATGAAGATGACATCAGGCCTGTGTTGTCCCTGCATAGACACAACGACTAGATTAATGATGTTAGGGCACTGTTATCAGTGAAGTGGTCATCAGTGTGGGATGTGACTAAAAGACAGCCACCTAACTGCCTTTCTGAGACTCTTCCAGTCTCTCTTTGTTTCTGTTGAAATAATCTGATAATAATAATAATAATAATAATAATAATAATAATAATAATAATAATAATAATAATAATAATAATAAAAAATATTAATGGATTCAATTTTAATAGCACTTTTTTATCCAAGGAAACTCCAAGTAGCAGATTTCATTATTCATGAATCATTGTTCACCCAGACTGACAGACTGTTTAAAGGCTCAGGAAAACTTTGCAGGAACGAATTAGCTGAGTAGGGTGTGACAGCATGACACACACACATTGAATGTTTTGTTTAGGTACTTTTTCCCATGTAAACGCTGGCTTGCGGTTGATGAGGATGATGGACAGCTTGCGAGAGAACTCGTCCCTGTGGATGAAGCCTTTATGAGGAAGGGGGATGAAGATGAAGAAGACTCTGAAGCAACACTTGGTTTGGAACAGAAGGGTGAGAGCAGCTTTGAGGCTGTCTAGAATAACAAGTTGTGGAGTAACAAATCACCCACAGATTATCAGATTGTACTAAATAGATCAAACCAACCCTTTAAAAATAAAAGAAACCCCACTGGCTAAACGATTTCTTCCTTTCCTTCAGCCATGTCTACAACGTACACAGTGAGGATCAAAACTGGTGACAAGAAATACGCAGGAACAGATGCTAACGTCTTCATGACCCTGTTTGGCACCAAGGATGACACGGGTAATATCGGATCATTATACTGTTATATGTACACGTGTATTTACACATGAAGTCTTTCTGTTTTGTGCACACCCACAGGGATAATTACCCTGAAGGCTTCAAAGACTCATAAGAACAAGTTTGAGCGTTATATGGTTGATGAGTTTACCGTAGAAGCCGTGGATCTTGGACCCTTGCAAAAGCTCTATATTGGACATGACAATTGTGGTACATCTTCAAGGTGTTTTCAAAATAAGGTCAAATTAATCAAAAACCATCTAAATATAATATTGTTGTGTAAGGAGGAGGATCTGCAGGCTGGTTTCTTGACTGGGTGGAGATTGATGCCCAGTCTTTGGGTCAGAAGTTACGTTTCCCCTGCGGTCGTTGGCTGGATAAAGGGGAGGATGATGGCGCCATCATCAGGGATCTTTTCCCTAATCCTCTTCAGTCAGAGTTTTACACACCATGTGAGTCTCAGAGCTTAAACATTATATTTCACTCATTTTGCATTCTTCTGATGCACCTGACTGCTTTTTGTTTATTTTTATAGTCGTCCCCTATGAGATTAAAACCTTCACCAGTGACTTGTTTGGAGCTGGGACAGATGCAGATGTGTTCATTGTTCTGTATGGAAGAAACGCAGTGTGCACCCAACAGAAGTCTTTGTGTGTCAACAAAAGAGAGAGGAGAATGTACTTTGAAAGAGGAGCTGAGGACATGTTTATTGTTGAGGTACAATAAAAGTGGGGATTTGTGTATAAATAAAGCAGTCACATTCATTGAGCAGGAAAGCGAGTGTGTTTTAGTGTGTATTGTGATGCTGTTAAATTAGCAATGTGCTCTGCTCTTTTGCAGTTAGAAGATGTGGGGGATGTAATCGAGAAGATCCGCATCGGTCATGACAACCGCGGGGTCAATCCGGGCTGGCACCTGGACAGAGTGGAGATCAGACGTCTGCTCAGGAAGGGAAAGGTAAAATCTAGAATAAGTTTCTCAAATCAAAGATCAGCAGCCTCTCACAAACCACAGCGTAGTATCATGTCTGCAGGGTGACTCAAGCATGTAAGTGGTTCACAGCTGTTTGTACAAGGCACTTCTATCCACTGTATTTTAAATAATTCTATAAAGTGATGTCATGTTTTGTAAATTAACTTGTTGCTAAAGCTGTCAGTTAAATGTAGTGAAATAAAAAGTCCAACATTTTCCTTTTAGTACCCTTATGTACAGATTAAATGTCAGCACCACTTCAGTAAAAACACTTACGGTTATTTGATGCAGCAGCAGACATGTTTGCCAGCACCTCTGCACTCACAGCCACCCTCTCCGGTCAGTAGGGGGAGGTGTTCTTCTCGCAGAAGGATGGCAGAGCTCCAGCACTCCACACAGATGAGACATTTTGTTCACCCTTTAACTGAATCAACATGTCTTTTTCTTTGCAGGGTTCAGAAACCGTCATCTTCCCCTGTGAGCGCTGGCTCGCCAAGACTGAAGATGATGGAGAAACAGTGAGGGAGCTGGTACCCTCTGACATCATCACTGAGAAACTTTCCAGAGATGGCAGCCTGAAAGTGACCGAGGTCGAGGTGGAAGATGCACTAGAGAGTATGTGTTCTGCTTTTTTCCCCTCTCATTCTCTTTGTACTTAATACATCTCTGTTATGCCAGCAGCATTAAAATTGCCTTTTTTTTTCCCAATGTAATTTTTGGAAATTGCCTTGAACCAATCTATTTTGTTATTGTCCTCCACCACAGCTCACACATACAACGTGTCAGTGATGACAGGTGACGTGAACGGAGCCGGTACCGACGCTAATGTCTTCCTCACGGTATACGGAGACCTGGGGGACACCGGGGAGAGAAAGCTGAGCAAGTCAGAGACAAACAGAAACAAGTTTGAACGTGGATCTGTAAGAAAACTTAAACTTGCTTTTATCTGTATCCTCATCTGTCTCATTTAAATTTTAAAGACATTTCAAATATAATATATGAACAATTGAAAAAGAAGAATTGCATTTAGGTTAATCATCAGTGGCTTTTTTTGTTAGGTGGATAAGTTTACAATAGAAGCAGTCGACCTTGGCCAGGTTTTCAAGATAAAGATTCGCCATGACAACAGCATGGTGAGCGCCGACTGGTACTTGGACCAAGTGGAGGTGTTTGATTTTGATACAGAAGAAGTCTACCTTTTCTTATGTGAACGCTGGCTCTCCAGAAAGAGGGAGGACAGACGCATTGAAAGAGTCTTCTATGTCAAGGTAACACATAGTGCCAAAAACAAGACGATATCTTGCTTTTTTCTGATGGAAGTCAGACACAAGTAGAAAGAAGAACAAAGGAAGAAAGTTTCTAAAATAAATTAAAAACCTAAAATATTTAAAGGGTCAGTTCTTTGCTGTGGTTTTAAGATGTATAACTTCTTCTCATAACATTCACCTTCAGAGGATGAAACACATCAGAGAGGTTTGCTTACTGATCCAAGTGTTCCACATTACATCTCTGCTCTTTGCAACATTTGGTTAATTGAATTTTCTCGTTATAGTCCTGGCATTTGCCATAATTACCGATAAGCAGCTAATCGCCAAGCACTGACAAATAGTTCTCAGTATTATAAATAACTGCACCATATTAGAATCATTCAGAACTTGGAGAAATCCCCGATATAGCTTCCCAAACATCACTAAACCGCCTCCGTGCTTCATGTTAGAAGTTAAAAAACAAGAGTTTTGTTGAATACGATGTTCTTCCACTTTGTCCGTTGTATAGGTGTAATGTAATGCTCACTTCAGGTTAGGAGTGAGTCTTTGCCTCAAGCAGATGATCTCAAGTATCTTGGTGTCTTATTAATGAGCGATGGTAGGACGGAGCGAGGGATGGACTGACAGATTGAGGCTTCAGTAATGAGGGTGTTGCTTCGGTCTGTCGTGGTGAAGAAGGAGATGACCTGACAGGCAAAACTCTCGAGTTACTGGTCCATCTACGGTACGTTCCAACCCTCACCTTTGGTCAGGAGATTTGGATCATGACCAAAAGATTGAGATCCTGGATGCAAGCGGTTGAAATGTAGGATGGCTGGACTCAGCCTTAGAGATAAGGTGAGGCGTGCTGTCATCCAGATGGAGCTTGAAGTAAAACTGTCGCTCCTCCTTGTCAAAAGAAACAGCTGAGGTGGCTTAGTTGTCTAACTATGGAGGTTTTCCAGACATAGGAGACCCTGGAGCAGACCCAGAAGGTACTGGAGGGATTTTACATTTTCTCTGACCTGGGACTGGCTTAGGATCCTTCAGGAATGAGCTGGATAATGCTGCTGGTTAGGAATATCTGGGTTTCTCTCCTGGATCCGTACCTTATATGATCAACCTTTGAAAAGTGGATGGATGGTAGTTTTAGATGTTGTAGTTATAACCTTAAGTTTAACTTTTAATGATTTGTGGTCTCTATTTCAGAATGTTTTCCTTCTGTGATTTATGCTTTCAACAGCTGTTTTTGTCTCCTTTAAGTAAAACAGCTTGATGTTAAATTCACTTCCTCTAAAAACATTTATCAACTTCTCAGTTTTTAACCGAGGCATCAGACATTTGCGTTCCAATAATATAACTTATTTGAAAGTCAGAAAAATCCCACTAGTTTTATTTAACAGCTGCAGAAAAATCTCATTTAATATATAAATTGGCTTCATTACTGGTGTGATTTTGGCCTTTCCACTTTTAGAGCACTTACTTTTCCTTTTATATTACAGCAAAAATAAACTTCAGCATGCGTCAGTTCTTCTTAATCCACAATTTTTGGCTTTAGTTTGGAACCATTGATACATCTAAACATATCACTCACGGGCAAAATTAGCTCTAAATCACATCAACTTGAGATGTCATCACTTCCTACATCAGGTTTTCTGTCTATAATGTTGTCAGACAGCTCTAACAACCTGCACCCGTCAGTGGAAAATAATAATAATAATGAATAATAATGCATCAGTTTTATATAGCGCTTTTCTAGGTCACTCAAAGACGCTTTACAGAGTTGCATTATTCATTCACACAGTCATTCTCACCGGTGGAAAACACATTTACTTTGTCACTTTTAATCACCCAGTTACTGTTTATTGCTGCAGGTTTGTTGTTTGTTTGTCTGCATCACAGAGTTTTTATTCTGTGTTTTAGGGTTATGAAGGAGTTCGAGAGAGCCTAAACACTAAAAAGAACTCAGCTCTGACTCTGAAGAGTGTCGACAGTAATATGAACAAAAAGAACAAAAAGAAGAAGGAAGAAGAAGAAGAAATAGAGCTCCCAGGCAAGTATATTTTTTATTCCCTGTCAAATAAACGATCATATCCTGTAATGAATGACTAATCTGAGTGTCCCTCTGTGCAGTCATACCGTACCACATCACCATCTGCACTGGAGTGGAACGTGATGCAAGCACCACCAGCAGGGCTTATGTGATCATTATCGGGTCCAATCACACCCAGACGGAGAGGCTGTGGCTGGACCTGCTGGACAAGAGGAAGGGCTTTCAGGCCGGCTCTTTAGAGAATTTTGAGGTCAGCGGTTCAGATGTGGGGGAGTTAAAAATGGTGGAGGTGAGTGAGGGCTGAAGCTTTTTAGGAGTTTCAGCGAGGTCTGTGCACTGCTCATGCTTTCTCACACACACACACACACACACACACACACACACACACACACACACACACACACACACACACACACACACAGAAAAACACAGCCTTGTTGCTTGAAGTGATTGTTCTTTCCCTCCCTACAGCTTGGCCATGATGGAGCCACTCCAGAGAGCTGCTGGCTTGTTGATGAGCTGGCTGTTGCTGTGCCAACCAAAGGGGTCAAATATATCTTTGCTTGCAAATGCTGGCTGGCCAAAGATCGAGGCGATGGGCTGACTGCTCGAGCATTCAATGTGCTTGATGCAGAGGGTATTGCTATCTCCCAGAAGGTATGCAATCGTGGACAAACTCATGAAATATGGCGCAACATATGGCAGAAAACAAAAAAAAAATCTTCTAGTTTAAAGAAAACACTGCTTTGTGGGGAGTTGTTTTGTGGATAAAATGTAGTGAATCATTTTTTACAGATTATCTATGAGGTGACGGTTGTAACAGGAGACGTGCAGAATGCAGGAACAGACACCGAGATCTTCATGTCTGTGTTTGGTGCCAACGGCAGCACAGAGGAAATGCTGCTCAAGAAGAATGAGGACAGGTAGCTAAAAGGACCTTTTTATTTATTACTCCCACTTACAGAATAATAAATGATGCTCGGGATAATAAACTCTGCGTTGTTTGTGGTGGATGGCAGATTTGAGCGCGGTCAGGAAGATACGTTCAACATGGAGATCGATGACATAGAACCATTAAAGAAAATGAGACTTCGTATCGACGGCTCTGGCAGTCGGCCCGACTGGTTTCTTGACAAGGTCAGCTTACATTATCCAGAATGACATTCAGAAAACTCACATACACGTTTTGGTGAACATCAATTTGGCCATGAAGAAGAAATGGCTGATCTTCTAAACAAGTAGCAGCAGGAAATAATAGTTTCTTCCAAATGATACAAAGCAGGTTTGTGTTTCTGTCCTGGATCTGCATTCTGTAGGTCACAGAATCATTTAGTCTGTTGTATTACACACACTCACACATCTGTCTGCCTTCAGGAAAGCAGTAAATGATCTGTCCTCCCACCAACCCTTAGTCTCAACCAAAGTGAATATCAGAGCTTCTGCAGCAAACAGTGACCTGGTTCGTTTAGTAGGATGTTGTTGCAAGCATCGCCAACACACACCTCATTACAGGACAAACCTACAGGCTTAGTTTGTCATAGAGAGAGTGTATTATACATGTCCCATATTTTTTCTGCACATCAATCAGATGTTGGTTCTCTCATGAAATGACCCCACAAGGACACATCACCTCAGCAATCAGTCAGAAGTTTCAGGCAAAAAGCTTTGATGAAGTAAAACACATTTCCTATGCTAATGTCATCTCTGGTAGAAGCACAACACTTGCAGGGTAGTGGAGCAGTCAGGAGCAATCTCAAGCCCTGTCCGTCTGCGTCGGGGACTCAGCGACTGTGAAACATCACCTTGACTTGACACTGCAACAAGACTTGTGTGTTCAGCATCACAAGCAGATGTTCCACCTTTATGGGTTGCTGGCTCTGTGTTCTGAACCAAACTCAGCCATGTGCTGGGAGGGCAGCATTGTAATCAGCCCAAAAAAATATGGAAAAAGCACCAATGGAGCTGCCTTTGTTTAAGCACCAAAAACACAAAGATAATTACTACTGACCTTTATTTTATTACCAGCAGCTGAACGTTTCTCTCCTGCTGTTATAATGACTGAGATGGTCTTTTCATTCAGCACTTACAACCACAGCCCAACGTTTAGAGACTGATACAAGTGTTGTTTTTCAGTTTGCTGCTTCAGTGTTTTTACATCTTTTCCCCATACGTCTCTATAGTTTACTGAAGTATAATTACAAACATTCCAAAGGCCTTTTTTTTTTTTTCTGTGTCAGGACTTTTGCAGTTCACTCTGGCATCCTGTCAAATCAACTTCTGGTCCAAATCCTGACTAATGGCAGCCCATCCTACCATATTCAGTTCTTGGTTTTTGTCAAAATTTGTCAGTTTTGGTTTTCCACCCACCTCGTGAAGACTGACCACAAGTTCTCAATGGGATTAAGGTCTGGGGGGTGGGGTGGGGGGGGGGGGGGGGG